>PVKS010049873.1:0-11789 GCA_004027875.1 Aplodontia rufa
CTGTTGAAAAGCAGTATAAGAACCTGCCGTCTCACACTTCTTGCGAGGATAGATTTCAGCTCCCCCTGGGCTGTAATCCTGAGGTGATTACTTTCTGCCTGTCCACACTATAGAATTTCTTGGGCCTGGGGCTCAGAAGCTTTAGACAATCTAGCTGATCCTAGTGTAGATGTGTGGGTCTCTGACTGATCCAAGGAGAGTAGTCAGCCTGAAACTCGCTGCCTCAGGATCACTGGTGACCCACTTTGTGTGAGTTATGATCTTCAGAAGTCCCAAGACCTGCTCTGTGGGGTTGACAGAAACCTGCGAAGGATGGACCACATTGTGTCAGTACTTATGTGGTTCTCAGTTGCAAGCACTAGGGGGAACCTATCTGGAGAGGTCAAGGCCTACGTAGCCTTGGCTACACACAGGGCTCAGAAACTAAGGGGAAGCCCACGTTGTCCCTTTTATTCAAACTTCTTGAGGCTGATATCAGACCTTGCCTTGTTAGAGAGTTACAGGTCACTTTTGCAGAGGCTGAAGCAGATGATCCCCTTGAGAAGGATGTGCTGTGCTGCAGCAAGCTCTGTTCACAACTCCTCCTATTCGGGTATGTGGGGGGGGTGGGCAGAAGGTCGCCATCCGAGAGGTTTGCGAGCTGGAGATGGGATGCACAGTTTCACACAGCCCCCAGGGCAGATGGCCAGGTGTTGGGGGGTCGGTAACTTCTCTCTTTCTGATCATGGGGACTGAGGCCCCAAGTCGCTGTTTAGCGACCTGCCCTGCTCTCTCATGCTGCTGTGAGCGATTATGTTAAAGGACTTGAAAATCAGCTATTGTAAACCGTGAACACTGGTGGAGAAGTGTTGTCCACTGTGAATGAATTAAAAATCTTGTGTCAGAATCCTCTCCTCTCTTGGCTCTGCCGGCAGCGACTGGACATGGAGAGGGAAATCCCAGCACCACACAGCCCCCTTGGGAGACTGCCAAAACTCGGGGTGGTAGATTCTGGTTTTCTGACCATGGTGTCTGAGACCCCAAGACCATTTTGCTAAGCAACCGCCCTCAGAGAAACCTCACAGTGGCGAACCCGATGGTGCCTCTTGCACAAACATACAGGTGTAAGTTTGCTAATGTGAGCGATTAATTCCCAGAGCTTTATACCAAGTCATGTAAATTAAGAGCAATCAGTTCAGGGAGTTAGTGGCCAGATTAGGGTATTTGATTAGGAAACTTGCTCTGTTTCCTCCCCTCCGGATTAGCTCCCCTCCCCCAGGTGTGGGACTAATTGCACGGGCGCTGCAAACTTCCTCCTTTATATTCGTTAATGGACCATATTATTCCTTTGGAGTTAAAAAAATTAGTGGGGGGTAATGTTCCCCCACACTGGGTGCTTTGTCCTACCGTGGGAATCCGAGTGCTCTCCTGCAGCATGAGGTGATTCCTCAGGAGCGTCTAGGAGCTTGAAGTCACTGTTGGTGCGGTGGTCGCCATCTTGGGGTCCTCCTAGGTGAAATCTTAATACAGTTTTGATTTGCATTTCTCTGATTACTAGTGATTTAAAATACTTTCTCATGTATTCATTGGCTTGCTCGATTTCCTTTGTTGAGGACTTTCTGTTTAGATCTCTGACCCATTTATTGATTGAATAGTTTGTGTTTTTGATAGCAAGTGTTTTGAGATCTTTGCAAATTTTGGATATCAGTCCCCTGTTGGAGGAATCACAGGCCATGATTATGTCCCATTCTGTAGGTTCTCTCCTGAAAGTTTTGACCAATTCCTTGTTTAAGCAAAAGCTTTTTAATTGAATGACATCTCACTCATTAAGTATTCATACCAATTACTTTTGTTAACAGTATATTTGATTGGTGAATTTCCCCCTGGGAATTGTTTCCTTTCAGAAGATTGTATTTATTGAACATGAAAGGCAATGACAATACCCATAAGAACAGTGGTTCTAATTGCCACATTTTGATAGAACTTATTGAGGAAAGTTTTACTAAGGAATATTTATTGTATATACAACCATCTAAGTTTGTATGGCATGATTCTGATTTTATGTCAACCATCTATCAACACAAATGTACCCTACTGAATAATCCTCATGGGGAGTAGCAATGAGTGATGTATTATTTAACACTGATTTCTTTGGTTAAATTTAACCATGTATTTATTTCTAGTGACAAGTTGGTGTATAGCAGCATTAGTAACAATCTGTGGTAGATAAGTATTTGAATTTCACAATATGGATATACCAAGCTAAATAAGTCTACAAAGCTTCTCTGAAAACATTCTGAAGGTTAAATTATCTCATATGATTATTGAGAATTCAGCTTTTAAAAAGACCTAGTTAATATATATGCTAAAAGCTTTTCTTTATAGTAGTCTATTCAAAATACACATCATGTATATGATGAAAGTATAAGTTTAAAAAACATAATCACTGTCTCTTGTACTTCCCTCAGGGCTGTTCATAGTACTCACTACCTACTAGATAATATATTTGCCAAATCGTTTCATGAGTTTGAATAATGTTCATTTTCCTTGGAATATTTATTCCAGGCACAGCTGCCATTTTTAAGGACTACATTCTGCTTTAATATCTTCCATCAGAGTTAAAAGCTGGCTTGCTCATTACATACATTGAGCCTTTCATTAAAAAAAAGAATTGAGAAAGAAATAAACAGCCCTTGACATCTTGAAACTGGTCTCCAATTATAGCAAAGACTCTGTGCTGTCAGAGTTGGCCTGCAGCTCACAAGGAGGCTGAGTTGCTGTCCAGTTGAACATAAACATTCTCGAAGAATAAACCCATCATTGCAAGCCTAAGAGCATGACAAAATAAGACAAAAAAGATCACTTCATAATTTTATCTAAATAAACAAAAACAGGTTACTGTGTCATCTCCAAGCTACCAGGCAACACCTTTCTCTCGCAAGCACAAGTAGTTGCTTATGAAAAAAATACCACAAACAAAAAAAATCAACCAATGACAACTTCATTCTTTTTCTAGTCAGCTTTCTCTATGGATAAGATTTATAGAGCTGGCCACTTTTCTTTACTCAAATCACCTTTAAAATAGAAACATCCTGTATTGTCTGGGAACTGAGTTAATTAACATCCCTCTTTTGAAAAAGTTCAATATATAGAAAAGTTGAAAGAACAGAACAAAAATAACCATAATACTTTCATCTATATTCGACGTTATTAATGCGTTGCTGTATTTGGTTATCACTAGACACACACACCCAATTATTCATGTGAAGTTGCAGATGCACTCCTAAATCATTAAATGTTCATCCTCTACAAATAAAAATAATTTCCTGTATCACCACAATTCCTTTGAGGTAGACAGAGTAGTGCTTTTCTCCTCTCAAAGACTCCCTGACCCTGTACCTGTGAATACTTAATTTTTATAGCAAAGAGAATTTTGCAGCGATGATTAAATTAAGGGCTCGGAAAAGAAAAAATTATCCTGGATTATCAGGGTGGGCCCAATATAATTACTTGGATCCTTAAATGAAGAAATTTTTTTCCTTGCTGTGGTCAAAAGGAGATGCAACAGTGCTAAGATGGATAAAGAGAACACCAACGTTGTGTTAGTGGTCCCCTGAAAGGTAAAGGAGGCAAGGAAATGAATTCTCCCTCAGAATGTCCTGAAAGGAACTTAGCTACGTCAAAACTTTGATCTTACCTCAGTGAGACCCATTTCAGATTTTTAATCTTCAGAACAATAAAATAATAAATTCGTGTTTTTTAAAACCAAATTTGGTGTATTTTTATAGCAGCAAAAATACAACCATTTTAATTTGCAAGAAAATGAAAAATAATTCTACTTGTAGGATTATGTCTGTCTATCATCAAGAAGGTTACTTAGATAATTTGTCAATATTTATAGTTCATAAACCTCTTTTGTGCTTTTTAAATCCCATTAGACTGAGAGAATCTCCTTACTTTTAGGCACAGTTGGATGTTCTTTTTGTATATGTCCTCCTCCAAATACAGATTATCCATTTCTACAAGAAGAATTTCTGTTTCCTTATAATGAGAAATAGAATTAGACTCCAAGACCTGGATGTTATTTGTCCCTGCTGCTTCTTGAGATGATACCAGTTTATTGTTCTTTTTCAACATTGTTTCTTCCTTATAGTTTTCCACCCAAGTGTGACCCTAGTCATATGTCATATGTTTTGATACAAAACATTTCATCATCACTACTTAAAATATTTCTTAAATTTCAATTGTGATTTTCTTTTGGGATATAGGATTTTTAGAAGATAGTTGCTTATTTTCCAAACTTACAAACATCTTCTGATTTATTTTTTGCTCTTGATATCTAGATCCATAGATCTGTGATCAGAAATAATAATTAGTGTTATATTAGTAATTTGAAGGATGTTGAGATTTGCTGGGCATAGCATATGGTCTTTTGTTTTAGGTTCTGTGTGAACTTGAAAAACTGTGAGTTCTATAGTTTAGATGTAAAGTTCATTACTATGTTAATTGGGTCAACTTTGTTAATCATGTTGTTCAAATTTCCAATATCCTTTCTGATTTTTACGTGTTCTATTAGTTACAAAGAAATACATGTTAAATAGGCTCCAATACTATGAATGTATTAGTTGTATACATCCTTATTTTATATACCTTAAGACAATATTATTAAGTTTATAAAAGTTTAGAATTATTATGTTATCCTAGTAAATTAAACCATTAATTACAAAACACTCCTATTTATTTATAATAATTTTTGCCATATATTAAAATAGGCAGAACAACTTTCTTATAATGTTTGCATGAATTGTATAGGGATTTTTTTAATCCTTTTATTTCTACTTTTTAAAATTTAAGAATTTTTTTCAAACAGATAGGTTTTTTGGTTTGTTTTTAAAAATCTAGTGATAACAGTAGTCTCTTCAGTGTTTATCCTATGTCCATTTAGTATGATTACTTCTGTGTTTGATTTTGAATCTACATTATTCTCAGTACTCTGTCTCCTTTTGTGCTCCTTTCCCCTCATTTCTTGTCTTTTTAGATATTGTTTTTAATAATTTATATTATCTATTTGGTTTGACCAATAATTATACATTCTTTTAGTGGTTACTAACTTTATTAAAATCAATGTAAACTAGTACTTTCAGCATTCTCCATAAAATACAAAGTCATTCTTGCTTTATGTGTCCTTATTAACAATTAACAAGTACTTAAACTTCATAAGACATTGTTTTTATTACTTTATAAAGTCAGTTTCCCATATTTACCTTTATTACTTAATCTTTTCTTCTTCATTCCTCCTATATCTCTGTGCTGCTACACTTAGTTGCAAAACAGTAAATTTTTTTTTCAAAACAGTAAATTTTTGATAATATGCAATGTTAGTAAAAAAAAACTAATGCAGAGTTTGAGATGCTAGAGGCACTGATCATGGTTCATTACTGGAACATAGACCTATTCCCCAACTATTGGACATTATTATTATTATTGCTGTTTTTATGTATTATTAATGATATAATTTTGAGTGCCTGAGAAAGCTTCAAAGAGTAGCTGTAGCCTGAATTAGTCTTGAAATATTGATAAGATAAAACAACAGGAAGTGCCGGGTAGATGGAACAATATTGGCAAAAGTATGGTAATGGAATAACTGAAGGTTTGCTGAATGGCAGGTTGTGGAGGTATATCACTGACCATGTTTGTTCTGTTGGAAGCCTTTGAGTATAGTTAGGCTGATGTTTTCAATAGTTTAACATGTGGATAATTAACTGATAGGGGAAAGAATTATAAAAACAATATACGGATTCTAATGCTACAAGTACAAATTAAGGAAATGTAGTTAAGGGAGACAGAATAGAATGGATAGAATATGAGATACCCAAGGGCTGGGGCTTTGTCATACATTTTGAGTTCATCTAAGAAAGTATGTAGTAGTACTAGTCATCAAATATGAGAAATAAGCTAAGAAAAGAAAGAAATTGAAGAGCAGTCTCAATATGACATAAGTTATTGCTCTGGTTTAATTGTGAAAATCCTCTAAATTCTGGGATAACATCTAATACCTTTTTTTTATTCTTAGTGTCTAGTTCAGTGTTTCTATTAATGGTCAAAGTGGGAAAAAGGTATATTTTATACCTTGATTTCAACTCAACAACAAACTGGAGGTCTGTAGAGAGGGTGGAATGACAGATATTTGAATTACCAATAAATTAATATATAGTCTATATGTTGAAGCAATGAATGGATGCTCCAGTCATTGCTGTAGCTGCTTAGAATCTTAATCTTGAAGTTCTCACTTCTTGACCAGTATCTTCATACTTTACCATAATTGTCTGATTGGAAATATTAAGCAAATAATAATTTCTAACAATTTTTTCTTTTAAACTACAAACCAGGAAATATGTCTACCTTCAATCTTGATGACTAATTAGCAAACATTTCTACTAATGTAAATATTAAGGAGACAGATACTGAAGAAGCTAAAGGATTTGGAATAATGTAAGATCCTATTTTTGTATTAGTAGATTTCTAGCAAATATAACCATTTTATTTGTTCTTAGTAAAAACAAAACAAAAAAAACAAAACAAAAACAAAAAAAAAACAAAAAACCCAAAACCCCCAACAACTCCCCCAAAAACTTTAACTTCTTTCCTCATCAATTCATTTCATTGCATATTCAAGAGTTTCCAAATGTCATGCTGTTTTAATGATATTTATTTTTGTGCACGTGTATATTTTGGGAAAGGTGTGCTTGATAATAAATTGAAGACAGCATGGCTACATTTTATATGGTACATCACCTCAGTACAGTGAAATATTGTCATGGTTACCTGCAAAGCAGCAGGATGTATGTGGGTGAAAGATGAAGTTCGAACAGAATAAGAATAGGCTCTTTAACAGATACTAAAGATTATGGACCAGGAGACGGAGGTAGAGGAATGTAGGAGGGAGTGTGAACAGACCAGTGTTCAACTGGTCTTAAAATAAGGCAGTGTCTAAATAATTCTTTTTCTCTAGTCATGATCTGATAACCATTGATTTTAAATGGCTGAATTTCAGACATTGCTTCCTTTATGGAAGTAAACCCAGAGCAAATTGAAAGTTAGAAAAATACATTATGAAAGGAAGAGTATTATTTAAGGGTGCTCATTAGGACATGCTGTTATCCCCTACTTCAGGCATTTTGAGATTATTGGAAACCCTACCAATTCAGCTTGTGAACATTAGTACCTTTACTTAGAATATTTAACCAATTTGATGTTAAAAGAGCTCTGCAATAGTATATGTATAATCTTCCTAAATGATTATAATCCTCCTAAAACACAAAATTCCATTCTATAGTTATTAAGTCTTAGTGCTGAGACTGGTCAAAATCTAATTTGATTTGACTTACTTGTGAAAATTTACTCATTTCATTTTGTTTCTTACTTTTAACCTACTTGCTTAAAAAGAAAAATTCTTCTATATTTTATAGTCCTTTTTGAATATAGAGAAAAGAGAAAATTGCCAAACTGAACTTAAAAAAAAATAACTTGATAATTCAAAATAAATTCAACAATGTTCTATCTAACCCTTGGCAAGTACCATTTTAGGTAGTAGAGTAACAAGAACTAATATAATATGATTTCTTTAAAAATCTCACAAGAGGGGGCTGGAGCGGTAGCTCAGCGGTTTCGGTGCTTGCCTGGCAAGCACGAGGACCCGGGTTCAAACCCCAGCACCACATACACAACTGAGTGTTGGAGCAACTAAGGCCATGTGAAAAACTAAATAAAGTTGTTTCTCTCTTTCTCTGTCTCTCTCACTGTCCCTCTCTCTTTATAAAAAAAAAAAAATCTCACAAGAGGGAGGGAGTGAGGAATGCCACGTGAACAAAACAGACAAAAACACAAATGTGATGATCCCCAAGTTTGATTGACAAAGGGATTTGGTTCTATGGAAGAAAGCAATTAAAAAGAGGTCATCCTTATCAACAAAGATTATTAAAAGTTAAACCATAACTAACATGCTTACTATTTCTAAAACACATATAAGAATTGATATTTAAAACAATTTTCTAAAATCCTACATTAGAGGAAACATAAAATAAGGAACACTGTGTCACTCAAAATAAGCAATACATCCGTCATGAAAAATTTAGCTTCCTTCAATTTAGTGATTCCAGTTTAACATACCCGCTGCTATAAATCATCTCAGATCAATATTTTGTAATTGGGAATTATTGCACTTCTTTTCCTGTACACTTGAATCACTATTAAAATACTGTGTATATAAAATAAAAATAGGTTAAATGACTCAATAGAATGAAAACTAATTTGCCAAAATTTATGTACTTCATGAAATAAGATCAGATTTATGAAAATACTATTTCCATTAAGTTTAGTTAACTTTTTTCCCCAATAAATATTTTAATACTATCATCTCTGCAGTTTAAATTGATGGCAAGATGTATAGATATGAAGATGATAAGAAGGAACCATGGTTCCTTTCAGAAGCAATGTCTGAAATTCAGCCATTTAAAATCAAGCTGCAGCCGGATGGTTTTTCTCCAGGGTCCAATTATAATAGAGCCAATTATGTTTTGTGAGGTGTTCATATCTCCTTATAATTCTCTTACATGCCCTCAGACTAAAACTCTGCACATGTGTATGTATTGGAACTTACTAATATGTATTCCAAATATTGCTTCATCCATCAATGGCACTTTATGTCCAAAGGGGAAATGGAAACTAATATGTTGACTTTCCAGATAATGTCAAAATTATAGTAATGATAAAAATCAGACCATGGGCTCAGATTAAACCAGGGTTCTCAAACTAAGGTAAATATTTTCAGTAATGGTAAATATTTTCAACTAATTGTTCAATGTTTTTCTCAAAAAACAGTACAACTGCTTTTGTGTGTTCCTCCATCTGATTAGCATGCATACGTGCGCGCACACGCACACACACACACACAAACTCTTTTAAAATAGGATTCTAAGATCTCATTTGCAGCTTATTGACCCAAAATCTATAGCACTGCTATGCACATGCTGTGAACAAAAGCAAATATTTCACTGTATACTACATGCTCTCTGGTTCTCATAATTGGAAAAAGATTGAGAGAGCAATACGAACATTTGCAAAAGAGAAAATCTTTTCTTATGAGCTTCTGGTGTGACTTCTCTTTAAAGTGGATTAAGCTGTCATTCTTTCTTCCTATAAATAAAACCTTAATGTTTAGTGCCAGCTGGTTTCTCCCCTCCCTTCAGAATGTAATTTATTATGGAAAGACAATTCTCTTTCTGAAGAAAAAGAACTTTTTTTCTTGTTTAACAACACTAAGCCTTCTAATTCTTGCTTTGCTGCAACAGAAAATATAATCAGAAAGCAATCCATGATAATTAAGAAGAATATTTGCAACAGATTTAGAAGCATAATTTTAGAGGTGAAAGAAATTATGAAGTACCTCAGTTTTACGTGCATTGAATCTGAGGACCACTGAAGTTCAGTGGTGGAGATCTCCTGTGAGTGTCAGAAACAACAGTAAGATCTTGGCACAAATGCTTATTTCTTACTCATGGTGGAATAATGTTTCAGTCAAATATTTGGTTACATTTTTTAAAAAGCAGTAAAAACAAAATAGTGATTCTGGGCCAACCGGGTAGTCTGAAAACTTAAGCTTATCTTCTTTCCCCACCTAAGAACATTATAATAATAGTGACAGAATTCTTCTAAAAAAGTATATTACTACACATAAAGAGAACAGGAGGGTGGGGTGTCAGCCCACAAAGAATTTCTTCAAATATATAGAAGACAGTAAGTGGACTAAGAATGGCAAAAGATAAGGGCAGGCTGTGGGAGTCCATTGTACGATGTTGACAGAGCAAATGAAGAGGAGAGAGTCCAGATTTGAACATAGAAATGTCATGTATTACTGAGCACGAGGCACTTGACACCCCCTCCCCAAACCTCCACATTCCGAACAGCCTGCTGCCAGCATGTGCCCAATGAAACCTCCAACAGCACAATTCTCTAAATAACTGAATAGAACTATCTGGTAAGAACTAAGAGCTAATCTGGTGTTGGCACCTCAGTGCGAATCTTTTCTAATTCTGGAGTTGAAAGCATAGCCTGCCTAAAAGCCGGGTCCCTGATTCACTACCTTTAGAAGAGTCAGTCAACATATTCTAATCATAGAAAGCATCTTTACTCTTTTCTATTATTTTTAGATCAATAACCAAGATATTATTATGATCTTTATGAACTGATTATTAAGATATTTGAAAGTGAAAGATAAATACGAAAAAATTAAAAAGAAGAAAACCAGGTGATTTCCAGAATAAATGACATTTAAAAAATGTGTGCCATCTTTAGAGACATTCACTATGCCCCACAGTCATGGGAAATCATCAGCATTAGCCCTCCACGTGCATTTTAATCTGAACATGTGTTTGTCCCTCTCTTATTTTTTTTCATTGATAATTTCTCCAGTTTCCATTGTTCTGTTTTCTCTACTTTGGTCTCTATTTAGTCTCTATCAAAACCCATAGGTTAGTCTTTTTTTTTTTTTTTTAGAGAGAGAAAAGGAAAATGAGAGAGAGAGAGAATCGTGTTTATTTAGCTTTTCATGTGGCTTTCATTTCTCTGACACTTAGTTGTGTACTGGTACTGGGGTTTGAACCCCCATACTCATGCACGCATGCTGGGCAAACACTATAACTGCTGAGCCAGAGAGGGAACACTCCCAAACACTTTTTATGAAGCAAACATTACACTGATTCCAAAGCCCAAAAAGGACACATCAAGGAAAGAAAACTACAGACCAATTTCCCTGATGAACATTGATGCAAAAATCCTAAATAAAATTTTAGCTAATTGGCTACAAAAGCACATTAAGAAGATAA
Organism: Aplodontia rufa; assembly: GCA_004027875.1. NCBI lineage: Eukaryota > Metazoa > Chordata > Mammalia > Rodentia > Aplodontiidae > Aplodontia > Aplodontia rufa. The sequence goes on from PVKS010049873.1 coordinate 10,863, forward strand.
TTCATTATGATCAAGTGGGCTTCATTCCATGAAAACAAGGCTGGTTCAACATATGCAAATCAATAAATGTAATTCACCACATACACAGAATTAAAAACAAAAATCATATAATCATCTCAATTGACACAGACAAGGCGTTTGTTAAAATTCAACACCACTTTATGCTCAAAACTCTGGAAATGATAGGGATCAAGGGAAGATATATTAACTATGTCAGATCTATTTACAACAGACCCATAGCCAACATTATCCTCAATGGAGAAAAACTGAAAGCATTTCCACTGAATTTAGGAACAAGACAAGGCTATCCGCTCTCCCCACTCTTGTTCAATATGGTCCTTGAAACCCTGGCCAGAGCTATCAGACAAGACAAGGAAATCAAAGGTATTTGAATAGGAAAAGAGGAAGTTAAGTTATCTCTATTTGCAGACGACATGATTTTATACCTAGAAGACCCAATAACATTGGCCAGAAAACTCCTAGAGCTTATAGGTGATTTCAGCAAAGTAGCTGGCTACAAGATCAACTCCAGTAAGTCACTAGCGTTTCTTTACTCCAGCAACAAATCCGCAGAAAAAGAAATCAGGAAATCTCTCCTATTCACCATCTCCTCCAAAAAAATGAAATACTTGGGCATTAACCTTACAAAGGATATTAAGGACCTCTACAAAGAAAACTATCAAACACTAAAAAAAGAAATTACAGAAGACCTGAGTAGATGGCAAAATATTCCATGCTCACGGTTAGGCAGAATCAAAATAATAAAGATGGCCATTCTACCCAAAGCCCTATACAGATTCAATGCAATCCCCATCAAGATACCTATGGCATTCTTCAGAGATATAGAAAAAGCAATTCTCAAGTTCATATGGAATAACAGGAGACCCACACTAGCCAAAACATTACTCTACAGGAAAGAAGAAGTAG
>PVKS010049874.1:0-11790 GCA_004027875.1 Aplodontia rufa
CATATATAAGGAACAAACTCAACCCCAGGATGAGCCCTTTGCTCCCTTCCCCACCTGAGGGAAGTCTGCCCTGTTCTCTCTCTTCTTAAATAAACTCTGTTTACTCTGCTTGCCTCGGTGTCCCTCGGTTTCATTCTTCGACTCCGAGAGGACACGAACCCGACATCCACATCACCGGCGTCAAAACCACTAGCCAAAAGTGGCTGACCAATTCACACTTCCACCATCAACATTTGAAATTTCTTTCTAATCTCTATCCTCTGAAGCTTTATGTATTGTTTGACTTCTTTTGTTTTTGTGGAACTTGGGATTGAACCCAGGGCTTCATGCATGGTGAGCAAGCACTCTGCTACTGAGCTACATCCCCAAACCTTTTTTGACTTCTTGATTTTTATCAATATAATAGGTTATTCTTTTATTTCAAGAAATATTCATTATTCATCTATCATTACTTCTTCTTCTTTTTTAAGATAGAGCCAGAGAAGCAGTGGAGAGAGAGAGAGAGAAGGAGGGGGGAATCAATTTTGTTTATTTTTCAATCTGGTGTTTAAGTTTTTTTGACACTTAGTTGTGCATGTGGTGCTGGGGGTTTAAACCCAGGTCCTGCACAAGCTAGGCAATTGCTATAACTGATGAGCCACCCATTCAGCTCCCTATCATTACTTCTGGATCTACTGAGCTACAGCACCAGTTTTCCTGGTTCTGTAATCACATGGGTCTATTCTCATGAGATCTCTCTCCTATACTGCTATGACTTATACATGAGGTATTCCCCAAAAGCTCCCATGTGAGACAATTCAAGAATGTCCAGAGTTGGGTCTGGAGCAGTGGATTAGCAGTTGTGGAACTTGCTTGGCATGCACAAGGACACGGGTTTAAAACCCAGCACCACGTGCACAATGAAGTGTTAGAGCAATGAAAAGCACATGAAAAACTAAATAAAGTTGATTCTCTCTCTCTCTCTCTTTCTCTTTCTCTCACTCTCCCTCTCTCACACTGTCCCTCTCTCTTTAAGGAAAAAAAATGTCAAGAGGTAAAAGAATTAGGTCTTGAAAGCCTTAACCTAATTAATAAAGTTGGATGGATTAACTGGGTAGTAATGGTAGGCTGGTAGGATGTGGCGGGAGGAAGTAAGTAACTGAGGGAGTTTATATAAACTTTGGGGTTTGTATTTTGTCTAGTGAAGTGGAGCTCTCTCTGCTTCCTGGTTGTCTTGTACTGAGATGCTTTCCTCCACCATGATGTTCATCTTCACCTCAGGTCTGGAGCAACACATGGAGTTGATCAACCATAGAGTGAACCTGAAACCATGAGCTAAAACAAACTTTCCTAACCCCTAAGTTGTTCCTGTCAGGACTTTTGATCACAGTGACAAAAAGCTGACTAAAATATATACTCTATCAGTATCTTGTGTCTCATTTTTCTATCCATCAATCAATCTGTCTATTGCTTATTGCTTCTGTTTCTCTGGAGAATAGTAATACAGATTTTGATACCAAGTATGATTCTTGTGGAATAGAACTTTAAGAAGGCATTTCTTAAATTATTTTTGGACTTTCTACATTTGGCTCCATAATATTAGACAGAAAAATGCTAAGGATTTTATTACCAACAATATAAAGATCACTGATAGAAGCAGGGTATGGTGGCACACGTCTGTAATCCCAGTGATTTGGGAAGCTGAAGCAAGGGGATCTCAAGTTCAAAGCCAGCCTCATCAACTTCTCAAAGGCCCTAAGCAACTTAGTAAGGCCCTGTCTCAAATCTTAAAAGGGCTAGGTATGGGGCTGGAGAGTTGGCTTAGTGGTAAAGTGCTTGCCCGGCATATGCGAGTACCCGGGTTTGAACCCCAGAAATGATGCGGGGTTTTTGAGATGAGGCCGGATTCTCTGCTCTTGCTGGCAGATGAAGTTGGGCTGGCTACAGAATTCTGTGGCCAAGTATCCCATTTTCAGTGTTTGCAGCTCTTCCCATTAAAACTGGGAATTTGGGCTGGCTGCAGGTTTCTGCAGGGGACATAGTTTTAGCAGCTCCCTAACTAAGAGCTGGGTACCCCCCCCCCACATGCTGCTGTTTAGCAGTATATTGCAGCTCTTTGTGTGGAAATACACCCTGGGAATTTGGCACCAATCTTCTTGGACAACCCGGAAGGGGAGAGTAAAAGGAGATAATTTATTTAAGGAAGGAGAGCAGAATCTCCACAAAGCGGCGGTGTACTTGGAAGCAGGATACCATCTTATGTGCATTAGGCCAGGGGTAATATTGGTTTGGAGTATGAGTCTTGCAAGATTTAAGAAAAGCACCAACATCGTAGGCTAAACTTTATGTAAAACAGGTATTGAAACTAAGCACCAAAATCATTTGTTAAAATCTATGCAAAACAGGTAGCAAGTCTTTCTTAATTCCTATCTGTGTTCATCCCCACTTCTTAGTTTTCAGGACTCTAAGACAAAGGTGTTGCTCCCACAGGTGAGCCTCAGGGTCATTTGCATTTGAAGTCAGAGCATGCCTGTTAATGGCTTTCTACCAGCTAGCTACATTACTTGTAATGTAATTTGAAAAAACAAACAGAAGGCACTGAGGAAAAAGAGAAAATAGGAGAGAGGGCTGGGCATAGTGGTGCTTGTTGGAAGGCTGAGGCAGGAGGATCACAAGTGCAAGGCTAGCCTCAGCAATTTCAGAGAGTCTGTGTCTCAAAATAAAAAATAAAAACGGCTGAGATGGAGTTCAGTGGAAAGCACCCAAGTACTGAGGCAGAAAAAGTTAGGCAGAGCAATGTGGGTTGATAAGGAGATCATCTTTTCCGAGAAGGCAAAGAAATCCCCCAATGCTAATGAGGGTCTGATAAGATAGGCCCAGATGCAGACACTCCCTGCTGCTAAGCAAGGAACCATGCCTAAGGCATGGATCAAAGAACCTAATGCATGGATCAGAGACTGGACCAGAATTCCTAGCGCCTGTATAGGGGCAGGGAAGCAGTGACCAATCCAGGAGAGGTTGTCATATAAACGGGGCAAACCTCACTCTCATCAGCTTTGTCCCCTTCCCCCCCCCCCTCTGGGGGAAGTCTGCTCTTTTCCCTATGCTTTACTTTCTATGCTTTCTGTAATAAAACTTGTCTACTACGCTTGCCTCGGTGTCCCTCGAGTGCAGGTTTCATTCTTCGACTCCGAGAGGACACGAACCCAACATCCACATCACCCACATCACTGGCATCAGTACCAGAAAAAGAAAAAATATATATGTAAGACTGAGAAGACTCAACGAACTTTTAACATGCGTTCTAGAAAACAATAGCTGAGTAAAAAGCAATTGAATTAATTTAAGCAAAAAAAAAAAAACCCAACAAAAAATCCAAAATGGATTTGAAAATAAACCCACTTTTGAACAACTTATGATTTAACCCAAAAACGTAATAAAAATTAGAAAATATTTAAAACCTAATGTTAACATTAATCAATAAAATATATATAAAAACTTATAGGAAGTAAGAAAAGTGGAAGATTGAAAGTTTTAGCCTTAAATGCTAGATCAGAAAAGATAGAATAAAATCAACATCTAATATAAGAATTTAGAAAGGAGACAGCAAACAAGATGTGTAACAAAGATAATAAATGCACAATATGTTAATAAAAATAGAAAACGCAAAACCTGGTTCTCTGAAAAGACTTATAAATAGTATAACATGTAGCATATTTGAGCAAGGAAAAAAAAAGACTGGAAATAATACAGGTAGTGGTAATATATTAGAAATTATGTTTTTACCTCTGGAACAATAGCCTAAGAGCTTTAAAGTGCACTGTAGGAGCATCTTATTACCTGTATCCGAGGGGCTGAATTTGCTGAATATTCAACACAAGCCCTCATCACATAATTGGCTGAATTACAAAGAAAGTTAACTCTCAGCCTGGCAAGATGTCTCTTGTTAAAGTGTATTTCCCACTCCTTTTGGAAAGAATGGAATCCTGTAAATTGGGATGGAATTGCATGGAAGACCGTATAAACTGAGGTCACTGAACTCAATTCTGTGGAGTCTTTTTTGCCAGAAGCGTCCCCACCCACGAGATAGTAGCCTTGAAACCCACAGTTTAGCCCTGCATTGTCTGAGGGAATGGTAGTGGTGGAGAAGGCAGGGATTTTGCAAGACAATGGTGGCTCTCCTCAGGCTCTCCCTTGTAAGATGTATGTCTTTTCTGTCAAACTTGAAAGATGTATAATAGTCTACTACCTCCATTACCCCCTCCCTTTCTGAAGACTAACTCCCCCACTTGTATAGCCCACTTGCGTCGGCCCACCTGTGTCCGCCCACCTCCTTCCTAGGACCCCTTCCGGTACCCGGCCATCTTCTTCCGGGAAACATGGAATCCCTACTACCCTCGCCACGTGTGCGGCGACCCCACCCCATTCTCTCCCAGTCGCCGCCTACTCCCTCTTGCACCTGCCTCCACCTAATCTCAGCCAATCGCGCAGACTGTGCACCTGAGCTCCTCCAATTAGGGCAAAGGGCAGTATTGCGTCAGGTCGGCATTTAAGGACCCCTCACTCCCTAGAGAGGCGCGCATTTTTCTTTCGCCCTTCGGCTGAAGTAAAATTTCTGCCTTGCTTACCCACACCCGACCACGTGTTTGATTTCATTTATAACACCCTGGACTCAAACCCTAAAGGTAAAATGCAAAGTGTAACCCTTGAGCAGGAGTGGTAACCCTTCAAAAGAATTGCTTGGAAAAAGAGAGAAAGAGAGAGAGCACGCACGCAAGCGCACGCATGCAAGGAGGAGCTGCTTGAGTTTCACGATTTATGTAAGCAACAGAAATCCAGACAATGTGTGTGGAAATGAGCATTTAAGGCTTCAGGTTATAGGGGAGGGAATATGAGCCATTCCCATGATAAATCCCCTCTTGACTATGTATATCCGGTATATCCAATGTTTCTGTTTCTTTGGCAAATCCTGACCAAGTTAATTTCAGTCCTAGTGAGGGATTTTAACTTACTCAGACCTTGCTGTATCACATTCAGAAAAAAATTAACTTAAAATGGCCAAGTGATAACATTTTCCTCATCCGCAATCTTGAGATAAAAATCCTCTCTCCCAAAGGTTAGAAGGGTGAAGATGATGACTGTAGGGCATCTGTCTGATCTGTTACATGCTTTACAAAGGTCACATATTGCTACCATTGTTGTTAGCTGTGGTCATTTGCACACATCTTGAGCTGATTTTTATTGTCTTTCCTTGTTCTAAAATTCAAATTGTAAGGAAAGAAGGGAGTGGAGGAAATGGGAGAGTGGTGGTGACTCAATAGTAACACAGATTTATGGGGAGAAACCTGAGAAGGGGACCCCCAGTAGAGTCTGGGATGCTTGTTCCCTACAGACTGGGGAAGATATAGAGGATTAAGGGAAAAGATTAGAGCATTGTTAGGGATTTGTAAGGGAAGGGTCCTTTCTCCTGATGGAGGTTTTACAGTTTCTTTGCATGTTGGTGGAGTATTGTAGGTAGGTCTGGGGTTAAGGGATAAGTGGATCTAGGGTTTAGGGATAGATGGGTCTTATTCTAAGATGGAGGATAAGATTCAAAATGGCATTGTCTAGGTCAAGTACTACCTAACAGAAATCATTTGATAGATTCATTGCATTTTCTAATTGTCTATTGCTCATATATGAGAAACCTCCTGATTTGTACATCTTTATCTTATACTGACCACTTATTACTGACCACTTTTCTGCTAAAAATCATGATGTTGCCAATAGTGTTAAATGTTGTCTTTTTCTTTTCTAGTATTTGTATACACAATATATATTTGTATACAGATGTTAGGCCTGCTGGGGGCATGGCTTCAGGTAGCCCACACTTCACAGCTTGGCTGGGGGCGTAGCTTCAGCCAAGACACTGAGGCCATGCCTGGTAGCTAAGGGGCAGGGCAAAGGGCAACTTGCCCTCAAAAAGAACAGCCAATTGGGATGCTGGCGGACAAGCTCCAATGGACTGATGGACGGCCAGCCAGTCTCTGAAGGACCAAACCCATCACCAACTTCCAGGTAGCCAGCAAAACCAGCTGCCTGGTAAAGGTCCAATGCCATTTTCCCTGCCTGCCATTCTGGCCACTGCCACTTCCCATGCCCGCCCTCATGATGGCGGTGCAGGTGAAATTGGCCCGAGAGCAACAAATCCCAATAATCATCTCCGCCTGAATTTACACCAGTATCATTATCCTTTTTTCTGATTTTACAACAAATATCAGGGTTTGTAGTCCTATTATAGAATGAATTGGAACTGTCTCAATATTTTTCTGTTACATTATAAATAAAATAAAAGAATGAATTTTTATTTTTATAGTACTGGGAGTTGAACCCAGGACCTCAGACATGCTAGGCAAGAACTCTGCCCCTGAGCTATATCCTGATCCATTTTTTTTTTTAAATTTTGAGACAGATTCTCACTAAGTTACTCAGGTTGGCTTTAAACTTGGAATCCTTTGGGGCTGGAGTGGTGGCTCAGCGGTTTCAATGCTGGGTTCAAACTCCAGCACCACGTACACGACTGAGTGTTTGGAGCAACTAAGGCCATGTAAAAAATTAAATAAAGTTGTTTCTCTCTTTAAAAAAAAAAAAAGAGAGACAGAGAGAGATAATGGGGAGGGGGAAAGCCTCAAGAACAAAGGATCTATGGGACTATCTCTTGACAGGACCCATTAAAGTTTAGATGAAACTAAAAGCTACTGGTGCCAGGTGTCCCCTACTAGCTTAGAAAGAGGTTTTTAATAGTGTAGGCACACTGAGGTAACTTTTGACCACTGTTGACCCCAATGCCCACATTAACATTGGACTGACTTTTAGATGAATCCCACTTAAATAGGATGGCCACCATGACAGTTCCAGAGAAGACTAACTAACGTCAAAAACTCTACCATCCAACATGATGGAGGAGTTGAACACCTGATTGGCAAAGGTTGCTGAAGGAGACCCAATTTTCAAATCAACCATAAAGCAATAATAAATTTGGAGACAGCTTTGTCTCCTTTGTTGTTCTGTGCACTGAGATGGCCCACTCTCTGGAGAGGGCTTTCTGCTTGAGCCTTACTCTGCTTTGACTTTACTTTCACATCTCTTTCACTTGTAATAAAATTCTCTTGCATGATTTTCGGTGTCTGACTTTAAATTTTCTTTCATCGGAACACAAGAACTGAGATTTGGAATTTCAGCTCCCTGCTTTCCTGCGACATCCTTCACTGCATGGTTTTGGAGGATAGGATTCTGAAGACCCTCTCAAGGTCTTTAAGGACTTGTTACTCTATTCAATATGTTTACTTATTCCTGAGTCCTTTATATGAATTTATATTTTCTTAACTATAAAAAGTAGAGAAAAAACATGCACACACATATATATGATTAATTTTCTTTTCATTATATAAATATCTTAACATGGATGATATTTTTTTTCCTTTAAGCTCAGATGATTGTCTTTCCAAGCCCTTGTGTGGCTGCAAATACATTTAATTATCAGAATAGCTGGATATCAATTTGATATTCACAACCTACTTCTAGTAAACCTACTCTATTTACAACCTACTTCTAGCAAAATCATGCTGATGTTTTTCCATCATGTACTAAGGTTGAACCTAGTTGACCAGTGGTATATGTGGTTTTCCTATCCCTGGATTCTACCAACTGTGAGTGGAAAGTATTTGGAAGAAAATTGTACCTAGAAAAAAAATTGCACCTGTAACGAACATGTATAGACTTTTTTCTTGTAATTATTCCCTAAAGAATATAACAACTATTTACATAGTTTTTACATGGTATTGATGTGGGGTTTTTGAGATGAGGCTGGATTCTCTGTTCCCGCTGCTGGATAAAGAGGGCCTGGCTACAGAATTCTGTGACCAAAGTAGCCCATTTTCAGTGTTTGCAGCTCTTCCCAGTTAAAACTGAGAATCTGGGCTAGTTGCAGGTTTCTATAGCCCAAAAGTGTTAGCAGCTACCCAGCTAGGAGCTGGGATTTCCTGTGGCACATTGAAGCTCTTGGCGAGGAAGCTCACCCCAGGAATTTGGTGCTTCTGGGTCCTTGTCTCAAGAATTTGAAGAATAAAATCCACAGACAACTACAGTAAGGGAGTAAAAGGAGTAGGATTTATTTAGGAAGAAGAGCAGAGTCTCCACAAGGTGGAGGGGTACCTGGTAGCAGGACACCATCTCAGTATGTTAGACTGGGGTTTCTATTGATTTTGGGAGTGAGCCTAATTAACATTCATGCAAAGCAGTCATTGAGAAATGCACCAACATCATTGGCTGAAGTTTAAGTAAAACAGGTGACAAATACTTTCTAGTTCCCACCTGTGTCCACCCTGTAAGATGTATGTCTTTTCTGTCAAACTTGAAAGATTGTGATGTATAACTTCCTACCTCCATTTTAGGTCCCCCTCCCCCTTTGCAGATAGTAACTCCCTCACTGTGTCCGCCCACCTGTGTCTGCCCACCTCTTTCCAAGGACCCCTTCCAGTACCCAGCCATCTTCTTCCGGGGAACATGGAATCCCTACTACCCTCGCCACGTGTGCGGCGACCCCACCCCATTCTCTCCCAGTCGCCGCCTACTTCCTCTTGCACCTGTCTCCACCTAATCACAGCCAATCTCGCACACTGTGCACCTAAGCTCCTCCAATGAGGGCGAAGGGCAGAATTGTGTCAAGTCGGCATTAAAAACCCCTCACTCCCTTGCTAGGCGCGCATTTTTCTTTCGCCCTTCAACCAAAGTAAAATTTCTGCCTTGCTCACCCACACCAGACCACGAGTTTGATTTCATTTATAACAACCCCCAACTACTAGTTCTCCCACAGGTGAACCTCATGGTCTTTTTGCATTTGAAGGTCTTGAGTATGCCCTGTCAATCACTCTCTACTGGCTAGCTCTTAGATGGGACCCTTTGTCCTGACTTCCTAGCCATTTCACTGTCTCTCCTAATCTGTCTCAGTATTAGTATTATAAGCAATCTAAAGATGATTGAAATAGACAGGAGGATATGTGTAGGTTATATGCAAATATTACCCCATTTCATATAAGGACTTGAGCATCTGCAGATTTTAGTATCTGAGATGGTCTTGGAACCAATCTTCCTGAGCATACCAAGGGACAAATGTATCCTTGTGTGTTTGTGTGTGTGTATGTGTGGTGCTGGGGATCAAATCCAGTGTCTCACACATGCTAGGTGAACCCTCTACCACTGAATCACATCCCCAGCCCAGGGACAGCAATATTCTATAAACATTTGGTTCATTTTTCCTAGATGTATTTCTTAGCAGTTAATCCTAAGAGGTCTGTTATTAACACATCCTGGTCTGTTATTAGCACATCCAGAAATCTGAGGGAAATTTCTAGGTCCATATTCTATATTCCTAGTCTCTTCTGTCATATTGTCATGTCTTTTTAAATTTTTTTAATTTTTTAATTTAATTTAATTTAATTTTTTTTTAAAGAGAGAGGAATAGTATGAGAGAGACAGAGAGAATCAATTTTATTTAGTTTTTCATGTGGCTTTTGTTGTTCCAACACTTAGTTGTGTATGTGGTGCTGGAGTTTGAACCTGTGTACTCATGCATGCCAGGCAAGCGCCATAACCGCTGAGCCACCACTCCAGCCCCAATTTTTTTAATTTTAATGAGAGAGGGAGAAGGTGAGAGAAAGAATCAATTTTATTTATTTTTTCATCTGACCTTTGCTTTGTCGACACTTGTGTACTTGGTGCTGGGGTTTGAATCCAGCTCCTGACTACATGCCATGCAAGATCTGTAAAGGCTGAGCCCCTGCTCCAGCCCCTGTTTTCATGTCTTTACCTTTATGCCCTATGTTCTGAAAAAATTTTAATTGGATCATTTGGATCATTAATTTTGTTCTTCTGTTTTTTTAAAAATACGTTATCCTATTTTTTTTACTTTCAAGAATTCTCTTCTGTTCCTCATTTACTCCTTTTCCATGGCAGTTATATGGCTATGCTGGCCTGTTGGAGCTCCCTAAAGACAATAATGATGATTTTAATGCTACTGTCAGTGTTGGCGATTTTTTTTCTCAGAGAGGAGAAGGTTATTTAGGTGGAGCTTTCTTTCTTTTTTCTTTCATTCTACCATTTGTTCTCAAAAACTCATTGATTCTTGATTATAACATCGGTTCATACTTATTGCCTTTGTAGACCAGAGGTTCCTGAACTTGGCTGCTCATCATGATTCCCCAAGAAGCTTTGAAAAAGCATAATCCCTGTGTATAATTGGTCTAGAGTCAGGCTTTGGCATTGCTGCAGCATTTGAATCAATGAAGGTGATCCTAACATGCATCCAGCAGTGAGAATAACTTATGAAATAACTGTCTTGGGACTGCAATGGTCATCCTGTACATAGCAACTTAGTGGCCTTGTTTCCCTAATTGCCTCAGAATGGCATAGGATTACAGGCCTGCTTCCTCAGATTTTGCAGACCTTCCTCAGTGGGTCCGTTGGAAAAACTCACATTAAAAATAAATTATCCTTGCTGACTTAATTCTATAATATATAATGGTGGTGCCTTGGTATCCATGGGATTCTCCCCCAGGTATCAAAATCCCAGATGCTTAAATTCCTTATATACAAATGGAATAACATCTGTGTATAGCTTACACAATCTTCCCATATGATTCATTCATTCATTCATTGTGGTACTAGGGATTGAAGCCAGGAACATTCTAACTTAGAGTTATGATCCCAGACCTATCCCCCACTCCTTTAAATTTTATTTTGAGACAAGGTCTCACTGGGTTACTTAGGCTTATCTTAAACTTGCAATTCTCCTGCTTTAGCCTCCCAAGTAGATGGGATTACAGGCATGTACCATTGTGCCCAACCCTCCCATTTGCTTTAAATCACCCTAGATTTCTTATAACACCTAACACAACCAAAATGCTATGCAAATAGTTATCCTGGAATATCATAAAGGAAAAAAAGTCTGCGCATGTTCAGTAGAAGTGCAATTTTTTTTTTCAAATGTTTTCTAGCCATGGTTGGTTTACTCCTTCAATGTGGAAACTGCTGATAGGGACAGCTGTCTGCATTTTCAAATCTTCAACTCATTCATTGCCTCTCCTTTTCCACTGTGCTTGGAATCCATCTTCCATCTGTTAAAATGGAAAATTAGCTCCTCTCATTCTCACCCTTTTGTTTGGGAAAGTCTGTGGCTTCCTGTTGCAGGTGGAGCAAATCCAGATACCTGTCCCTTCCAAAGGCCAGTGAAGCCCCCGCATGCTGATCACTCTGTCTCCCATCACTCTCTGCCACTTCTTCAAACATTCAGATTTGCTCTTGTTCCCAGATGGACACTTCCAGCTGAGCCTCTGTCCTGCTGGGCACCCTGACCAATCTGCCTCTACCTCTGCAGCCTGGCCCTATCTTTCACACCCCAGCCAGTCTCCCATGTCAATGGATGGAAACCCCAATTTTCAGCTGCTCAGCCATCTAGGACTCCATTCTTTCTTTCATAGCCTACACCAGTACCAAATCTCATTTGCTCTAGTAAGGCCATGTCCCACCTCCACAAGGCCAACTGCCTGCACCACTCTACCCTCTCTCCAGTATCACTGAGGTGGCCTATCACTATGCTGTCTCCCTGTTTCAATCCTGGCCTGTCTGCATTCTAGTTAGATAGCAACTGAGCAGAGTTTGAAAACATGAGTCCATTTACAAGATCCTTGTTCTCAACCCTCCTGTTACTGAAAGCATCGTCTGTGTCCCCAGGGCCAATCTAGTAATGAGCACATGGCTGATTTTTTTTTTTTT
>PVKS010049875.1:0-11771 GCA_004027875.1 Aplodontia rufa
CCAGCATGTGTCCGGACGCCACCAAGCCGAGCCACTGGTGCAGCGTGGCGTACTGGGAGCACCGGACGCGCGTGGGCCGCCTCTACGCGGTGTACGACCAGGCCGTCAGCATCTTCTACGACCTACCTCAGGGCAGCGGCTTCTGCCTGGGCCAGCTCAACCTGGAGCAGCGCAGCGAGTCGGTGCGGCGCACGCGCAGCAAGATCGGCTTCGGCATCCTGCTGAGCAAGGAGCCGGACGGCGTGTGGGCGTACAACCGCGGCGAGCACCCCATCTTCGTCAACTCGCCCACGCTCGACGCGCCCGGCGGCCGCGCGCTGGTGGTGCGCAAGGTGCCGCCCGGCTACTCCATCAAGGTGTTCGACTTCGAGCGCTCGGGGCTGCTCCAGCACGCGGCCGAGCCCGACGCCGCCGACGGCCCCTACGACCCCAACAGCGTGCGCATCAGCTTCGCCAAGGGCTGGGGACCCTGCTACTCGCGCCAGTTCATCACCTCCTGCCCCTGCTGGCTGGAGATCCTGCTCAACAACCACAGATAGCGGCGGCCCCCGGAAACCCCCGGATCATCTACCTAGATTTAATATAAAGTTTTATATATTATATGGAAATATATATTATACTTGTAATTATGGAGTCATTTTTACAATGTAATTATTTATGTACGGTGCAATGTGTGTATATGGACAAACAAGAAAGACGCACTTTGGCTTATCATTCTTTCAATACAGATATATTTTCTTTCTTTTCCTCCTTCCTCCTCTTTGTTTTGTTTTTTGGTTTTTTGTTTTGTTTTATTTTGTTTTAAGAAAAATGATACAGCAGAGCTAGGTGGAAAAGCCTGGGTTTGGTGTATGGCTTTTGAAATATTAATGCCCAGACAAAAAGCTAATACCAGTCACTCGATGATAATAAAGTATTCACATTATAGTTTTTTTTTAATTTTTTATTTTAAACTGTCTTGTTTTTACGAAGAGGGATACTCAGGGGTTCTGAATGGGTTTCTGACCCATCAGTCTCTCTGAAACTGGACTTCAGTGTTTTCTGGATAAAAGGTAAAGGGGATAAATTGAAAAGGGAGGAAGAATCAGTTTATTCTTAAGTGAACCACAGATGGGTCTGTTCCTTCCTGCCCTTGGCTGTGGTAGGTTCACCGATGGGGACCCAGACAGGGAAAGACAGTATAGTGCTGTCTCTCTAGACAAGCCCTCTGAGTCTGATGGGGGAGGCTCAGGCCTTGACCTAGAGGAACTCTGAGTCTGATGGAGGAGGCTCAGGCCTTGACCTAGAGGAACTCTGAGTCTGATGGGGGAGGCTCAGGCCTTGACCTAGAGGAACTCTGAGTCTGATGGGGGAGGCTCAGGTCCATGCCTCCCATCTCAGTGTTGTGCACAAACTATAAGACATTATTTTTCACCACTTTGGGAAAACAACCTGAGACACATTTACCACCTTGTACAATCACCTTAAGTCCCAGGGCAAGGCTCCCCTGGGGGTCTCAAGAGGCTACTCCCACCCCACCCCCACCACCAAGAAGCTCAGAATTTGTTTGTTCCCATCTGCATTGATGATTTATGTAGCTGATGGTCTATTTCAACTTCATAAAAAGGGAATGTTGAGGTTCTGGGAGGATGAGGGACTAGTTTATGAGACAAATCAAGGTTGAAATTTCCATCCAGTTGTAGGACCAGAGCCATATCATAAGATCAGCGTTTTCTCCAGAATACTCTTAAGCATTTGCTGGCCAGATAGCTTAGGGGAGCATTTCATCGTGTCTTCTTTCATGGAGATTTACATTAGCATCAAGTGCTCTGAGAAGTCCTGAGTATTGTCTCTTGCTGCACAATAAATCATCCCCAGTTCAGCAGATTAAAAGAACTAGCATTTATTAACCCCCATGGTTTCTGCTGGTCAGGAATCAGGAGCAGCTTAGCCCAGTGATCCCGGCTCAGGGTCTCTCATAAGCTTGTGCTCTCACTGTCAGCCAGGGCTGCAGTCATCTAAGGTTTGACTGGGTCTGGGGGATCTGCTCCAAGCCCACTCGAGTGGCTGTTGGCAAGAGGCCTCAGTTCCTCTTCACACGACACTCCCGGTCAAGCCTCTCATGACCAGCTTACCCCACGGCAAGTGATTCAAAGGACAGACCAAGAGTGAAGCCTCTGTCTTCTGTAACCGAATCTCAAGCACACCATCGCTTCTGGCATAGCCGCTATCATACAAACCATCCCAGTTGTAATGTGGGGGAGGCTCCAGGAGGATGTGAGTGGCAGGAGGCAGGGACTGTGGCCAACACACCCTCCCACAAAGACATCATTTAACTTTGCTTCCCAAAGCTATTTGCCAATAGACTATCCCCACCCTGGCTAATCCTGTCCCAGTACCAAGGCACACCGGTGCCTCTGGGCTGACCACAGGTGGTCATGCCAGGGTACTCCCCGCTGAGGCCCCAGCACAGACGCCTGTCTCACTGGCGTCCTCAGGGGTGTATTCAGACTCTCCTGAGTGTGGATTGTGCCCCTGCCACTTACAGAGTGATGTCAGTGACTTCTGAACTTCTCAATATGCTTCTGTGTCATCATCCGTAAGATGGGAATAAAATGGTTCCCACTTTGGAAGTAGGTGCACACTGGGAGGATTAAGCACCCGCACAGTACCTTGTTCATAGCCACTGATACATGGCTAGGGATGGGGAGGGAGGCAGGGGACCCGCCCAACACCATGATGGGGAACTGGGCTGATACTTAGGAGGCTATGGGGGAAGCGGGCTGGGTTCAAAACGGACCAGAGAGCTGGACTTCCTTCTGCAAGGTCAATTTCAGGGGCATCCCTGAAGGAGGGCTGCAGGCAGGTACAGGGTCCAGCCCTGAGCCCATCCTGGCTCCCAGAGCCTGGCACCCCCAATGGCAGGTTCCTTGCCCTTAGCAGATGCAGCCAGGAATAAGAGCAATCATCACAATCCTCCATCATCAGGGAGCAGGAAGCACAGAGATTGATGTCCCCGTTTTGTAGACAGGGCAACCGGGGCCCAAGGTAGGGCCTGCCCTGTCCTGAGACAGGACTTCTTGAAATCCTTGATTGGCCTTTCCAGTGGAGAGGGCTTTCTTCCTGGGGGTCTGAGAGTTGAGTTCCAGTCCCTCAGTTTACAGATGGGGACGCTGAGTCCCAGGAGCTGGCTGTGTTGCTGAGATCATCAGCAGTGGCAGGAGCTGCTGTCCCCCTCCTGTCCCAGCGCGGTGCTGGGCAGTAACTCTGTGGTTTCCCCAGACCACCCAGGGATCTGGTGACTCAGGCTCTGTTGGAGACACTTTCTAAATAAGGCCCGAGGTCCCTGGAGAGTGTGGTGGGAGCAGGGTTGCTGCAGGCCCTGGGAAGCAAAGTAGGTGGGACTTACTGTCCCCAAACCCAAGCTCAGGCTAGTTGGAACTCCAGGGGGATTCCTGCAATTCACTAGGTTATTGGAGAAGGGTTAATCCCTCCATTGTCCTCCCTCTCCCTTCCAATCCCTGTCTCCCCCGCTCTCCAGCCTTAGTCTCTGGGTGTATCTGTGCAGGGAGCGGGTGGGCTGGCTGATCTAGAAATGAGAGAGGCAGACTGGGAAAGAGAGGGGCTCCTGAAGATTTTGTGTTCATGTCTTAGGAGACACAATCCCAGGCCCAGAGAGGGAGTAAGTGGGACTGGAGGTCACACAGCATGTGCACAATTTATTTGTCTCTGGAGACTTCCTGGTATTTCACACACCATCCCTCTCCCTTCTGTGGTCTTCCATCCTACACATTGCAGGGGTCTTAAAAGCTCCAGCTGCCCCTGACTTCTGTGCCTTCTAATCCTGCCCCTGCCACTTACCAGCTGTGTGGCCTTGGGCAAGTTACTCATGAGTGTCTCAGTCTCCTCACCTGTGAAAGCAAATACCAACCATAAAATCATCTTCCTGCTAGCGTGGTTGGGAGGGTTCTGGAATTCATGCCCATCGGTGCTCAGAACTGGCTTGCACTGAGCACTTGCTAAGAGTTTACTACTACTATTTGGGGACCTGAGGCAGATGAGAAAGTTTGATTTGTGGATGCAGCAAGTGGGAGGACTCAAATCCAGACCCCTTAATTTGCTGGTGACCCCACCGGTGTAAGCCCATTTCCTCAGCAGGAGAGTAGAACCAGTGACCACCAGTGGGGTTGCTAGGCTGGGACACCAGGCCCCCTCCTGACAGCTCCTTGTCACCCCAGAGCCATTCTCCACCCAGAGTGACAGTCTCACCTGAATCTGACCCCTCCTCCAGCAGGCTGGGGTGACTCCTGCCTCGAGGATGTAGTACCAGCTCTGAGGTGGCCTCTGAGAGCCTGTGGGAATCTGGAGCTGCCCAGGTAGAGATAGGGCCCCTTCCAACTCCGCACTCCAGCCCCCTCTCTCTTCCAGGCCTCAGTCTAAGCTGTCCTCTCCTCTCAACCGTCCCCCAGCCTGCCCCATCCAAGCTCATGACCCCTCATGTCCCAGAGCCGTGCACAGAGGATGGACTCCCAGGATGTTTTGTGGAACGAAAAGGTCACAAAGGTAATGGGTGTGGGCGTGTTTTATAAACTCTAAAGGACCAGGCAGGCATTCAGAGGGGATGTGTTTATTAGTATCCTGTGTCTCCATGACGACCCCCAGCTGGTTTCTCCCAACAGAGCCCTAAGAATGCTCACCCCTGCACCAGATTCTGGGGGCTGCAGACCTATAGCCTTATTCTACCTTCTCTGAATTCCCAGCGTGTGGGGAGTTCCATTGGATGTCTTAGAACACAGACTCAGGAAATATAAGAGCTGGGAAAACCATAAAAAGTACATCTAGTTCTACCAACTATCAAGGAATTGAGGCCCAGAGAGGGCAGGACACTCACCAGGGTCACACAGCAAGACAGCAAGACAGGGGCAGATGGAAACCAAACCTCCCAAATCCAGCCTCCCAGGGCTCCTGCGAAGCCTTCAGTGAAGACAGTTTCAGCCTGAGCAGAGAGGCTGAAAGGTAAGAAGGCCAGGGCAGGTTAGGAGTTTTGATTTAATTATGGTGAAATATATGTAATAAATTTTTTTGTCATCTTAACCATTTTGGGGGGAACAGTTTGGTGGCATTGAGTCCATTTGTATCATTGTGCAAGCATTACACCACCTATCTCCAGAGTATTTTCATCTTTCCTAGGTCTTTAAAATATTATTGTAAAAAAATACCTAACATCAAAGTTGCCAGTTTAGCCGTGCTTGGGTGCACAGTTCTGGGGTGGTTCTTTTGTTGGATTCCAATGTTACAATGTTTTTTGTTTGTTTGGTACCAGGAATTGAACCCATGGGTACTTAGCCACTGAGCTTTAGCCCCAGACCTTTTTATTTTTTAGTTTGAGACAGGGTCTCAATAAATTGCTTAGACCCTCGCTAAATTGCTGAGGCTGCCTTTGAACTTGCAATCCTCCTGCCTTAGCGTCCTGAGCTACTGGGATTGTAGGTGTGTGCCACTGCGCCAGGCAGGTTCCAATGCTGCCTTTTTTTTTTTTTTTTTTAATGAGATAGGGGTAGTGAGAGAGAGAGAAAGAATATCAATATCAATTCTACTTAGTTATTTATATGGCCTTTGTTGCTCCAAGACTTTGTTGTGTACGTGGTGCTGGGGTTTGAACTCGCGTACTCACGTGTGCAGTGCAAGCGCCGTAACTGCTCAGCCACTGCTCCAGCCCCTCCAATGCTTTTTAATGAAAGACAAATGAAGACAAATTGAATTCTTAGCCCCAGGATTTTGAGCTTTTTTCTTTCATTTCTTTTTTCTGTTTAAAGAAGGACGTTGAGAGAGAAAGACAGAATCCATTTTATTTAATTTTTCATGTGGCTTTCATTGCTCGGACACTTCGTTGTGTGCGTGGTGCTGGGGTTTGAATCCGCGTCCTCGCGCATGCCAGGCAAGCGCCGTCGCCACTGGGCAACCGATTGTGAGCTTTTGTGTCCTCCCTGCAACCCTGAGAACCCAGAGGAGGTTGTGTGCCACCTTGACTCAGCTGGGGGTGGTCAAGGTGTTGGGGAGGCAGGGAGAGCATTGGGGCAGGGATGTCTAGTCTAAATTGACCACCACTAGGGACACAATTGGAAACAACCTGACAGCCTCTCTGATCAAAGCAGGTAATAATGAAGTTGGTGGGGTGCAGATAAAGTACCCAGAATTTCTGAGCCTGAGAACAGGGGCCTATGGGCTGAGCAGAGGAGAAAGATGGTTTTCAGTTTGGCCTCCTTAGACCTCCGCTGGAAGCACTGGGACAAACCTCTCCCTCTCTGGTCCTCAGTTGCCCCTTAAAAGGAAAGGACTAAGCCAAATGGTTGATGGTGCCTTCTGGAGGAACCCAGGCAGGGGCTCCCCTCACCCCAAATCCCATGCTCCAAGAGAGGCCCCAAGAGCGGGCTTTCTAAACCCGCTGAGAGGAGCCCCGACAGTTGCTGTAACAGAATTCTGACTTTGTGAGTAATGCTAGCAGCAGTTATCTGTGAGGGCTTGGTATGCGCTAATCCTCATCTCCCCTTTATAGAGCGTCAGAGCGAGGCTTCGAGGCTTCACAGTCAGGCCTCTGGTTTCAGAGCTGGTTCCTACCCCACCCGCCCGCTGCTGAGTGCTCTTCTTCTTCTTTTTTTATTTTTTAATAAGGGAGAAGGACAGTGAGAGAGAGAGAGAGAGAGAGAGTCAATTTTTCTTGAGTTTCTTACATGGCTTTCCTTGCTCTGACACTTAGTTGTGTTCGTGGGTGCTGGGGTTTGAACCCGTGTACTTTCGCATGCCAGGCAAGCGCCGTAACCACCGAGCCACCGCTCCAGCCCCCTGACTGCACCTCTGGTTGCCTAGCACACAGGCCTTGAAGCCCACTCCTCAGGTGCCAGGCCCTGCTCTGCCCCTAGCCTACGTGACTCCTGGCAACTTACTTGGCGTCTCTGAGGCTCAGCTTCCTCATCTGTTGAAACGTGCACGAGGATTGAACCTAGTCTCTAGGGCGGTTGGGAAGATTAAACGAGTTGATGTTTATGAAGCAGTTAGTTCAGGGTCTGACCCGCAGCGACTGACATCGAGTATGTTGGATTTTAAAGATGTGTTTGTTGGTTCTGTTTGAACTAGCAAACTCATTGTAAATGTTTATTTTTAATAGTTTTGCTTTCTGTTTCTCATCATGGAGCTTTCGGGAAGCCTAGGAAACACACAGACCCCACTGTGCACATGCGTACAACCCAAGATGCACTTTCATTAACATTTTAACAGAAATACAATTTATTCATGAGTTTTTGTAGAGGAGAGAGGGAAAAGGAAAAAAAAAAAAACTTCTCTTCCAAATAGGGCATTCACCGCAGGCCAAGTTCCTTAAGGCCTAAAATGAGAAGTATTGTGATGTTTTCTAAGTGTTAAAAGCAGACCCTTTAATGGCGATCCCTCCACCGCGCCTTCTTTCCATTCCTCATCTAGAGGGAACAAGGAAGTTTGGCATTCCTGACCATGATGACAACTGTTCTGACTTCTTATGAATTCCCTGCTTTGTGCCACCCAAAATATAATGCCAATGAGTCTCAAAAACCACATCAGATCCCCAGAGAGCTGGGTGGCACTGGGTCTGCCCCGGTGGTCCCCAGCCCCCTTGACTCTAGGATTAGGGGTCTACTATCTGACCTCTGGGGTTTGACCCCATCTGAGCCCACAGCCAGGATCCTGGCTACACCCGTGACAAGGGTGTC
The DNA here is from genome assembly GCA_004027875.1 of Aplodontia rufa. Taxonomy (NCBI): domain Eukaryota; kingdom Metazoa; phylum Chordata; class Mammalia; order Rodentia; family Aplodontiidae; genus Aplodontia; species Aplodontia rufa. The sequence goes on from PVKS010049875.1 coordinate 7,722, forward strand.
CACATGTTTGGTTTGCCTCATTCTGTGTCTGAGGCTGTGTGTTCCACTAGAGGGAGGGCTCTGGCTGGCTAGGCCCTAGCCCAAGCAGGAGATATCATTAGAAGTCTCTGGTGACAGTTTCTAGTCCTTGGAGGTGGGATCAAGGAACTGGGAGAAACCAAAGTTCTTTGAGGTAAGTTCTTAAATTTTCCATCATTGGAGAGAGAGGAGATACAGAAGGACTGAAGGCCATGGAGCCCATGGAGCCAATGAAAACCACCCTTAAGCAGAGAGATTTTCCTACCCTCTTCATCAAACCTTATGCTGAGCTGCTGCTGCTGCTGGAAGGGCCAGCTTTGGAGAGAAGGGAAAACCTGGGGACATAGGTTTGAATCCCAGCTCTACTATTTTCCAGCCTGTGCGAATGTGGGCATTTCGTGTTTTCTCTGGGGCTTGTATGTGAAATGGGTGCGATACTCTCCCGGGAGGAATCAGATCAGTGTTGGGAGACGGTGCTCCATGGGTCTCTGCAGAGACTCCGCCTGCCTTATTTTTCTAGGGTATATGATAATAGCTGTTTTAGTCAGCTTTTATACTGCTGTGACTAAAAGACCTGGCAAGAACAATTTTAGGAGGAAAAGTTTAGTTAAGGGCTCACGGTTTCAGAGGTCTTACTCCATAGGCCGCCGGCTCCCTTCTTTAGGGCTCAAGGTGAGGCTGAACATTGCGGTGGAAGGCATGATCCAGGGAGCAGAGAGAAACTCCACGACAGACACAAAGTACATTCCCTAAAGGTTTGTACCCTGCCTGGGTTCCTACCTGCTTCAGTTGCCAGTTAATCCCTACCGGGCGATGAACTCACTAATGGGTTAAGGCTCTCATAACCCAGGCATCTCACCCCAGTCTTCCTAGGTTGTCTCACATAAGCTTTTGGGTGGATACTTTTCATCCAAAGCATAAAAATAGTCAGCAGCCTCAAAAGACTGAGATATAACATCTTCCTCGGAGGGAAAGGGCAGGCATTTTTACCACCTGTTCTGAAAGATCAGGGTTCCCTAAGCTAGAGCTTCTCACTCATAAAGCACTCTGCTGAGTGTGCGGGGATTACCTTAGTTCAACCGTGATGCTCATGCCGTGAGCACTAGAAGTCCTTGCTCTCTGACCCGAGAATCTTGTATCTTTTGTCTTTCACACCAGCATCCATGAAGTGGTGAGAAGCAAACTTCTGATTTTGTAGATTCTTCACAGTGTTTGACAGTCTTGGTGATAAGGATGGGATGCTAGCAGAGACACGGCTCTCTGCAAGAGGACAGATGAGGGGCTAATAAGCCAATCATGTAATTTCAGGAAAGGTCACAGAAATCAGTAGCAAACATGTTGACCAAACTGTCTAAGTGGGCAATAAATGGTGCTCTACCGCCTGTGGATGAGAAGGGATGCAGTAGCGGTGGTTGCAGGCCGGGTACTGGGATGTAAGTTCAAAGCCAGCTGCCAAAAGGGTGCCCTGATTGTTGCTGACTCTTGGAGGCAGGGACTCTCTCAGCTGATGTCCTGGCCCAGCCACGTTTCCTCCCCACTGAAGCACAATAACTTGAAGACTTGTCGCGGTGGGCAGGAGCTCCTGCCTTTCAAAGAGCGGTCACAGAGATGGCACTTGCCCAAGAGCGATGCTGTGGGCGGACACCGGGAGGGTGCAAGCATTTTGGGAAGTTCACCTGGGAGGGAGGGAGGGAGGGAGGGAGGTAGTGATGCTTGTGAGAAGAATAACACCATGCCCGCTTCAGATCCATTGAGATGACATTAAAAGGTCTCAGGGACTTGGGGGATGTTTGTTTGCTGATTACAGTGGGTGCTGGCTACTATAAGGAAATAGAAGGGAATCTTGGCCTGCTGAGAGAAATTTTCCTGAGATGGACAAATTTCCAGAGGAAACCAGAGGCGAAGACTTGGCTTATATTAGGGCTCTTACTGCTTCTGCTTGAGTTTACCATCCATTGGTGACTCTGAAGAATGATAAGTGGACCTAAGGAGACGTAGATAAATTCTTGCCATCAACCCTATCACCCTGGAAAACTCCCCTAATCCTTGTGTTAAAAGATCTGATATTGGTCGTGGGGCAGCAGGTGCCCTGAATTAGGGTGACCTCCTTTAGGTTATTGCTGTTCTGTCTGAGTCAGGCCCAGCGTACCCTATGGCTTTCCCAGCCAGAAAGCAATGTAGTTTTGGCTGCCAAGTCAAGGTAGCCCTAAAACTGTAAGATCAGGTGTCATCCATGCTGACTTTGCTGCCCGACCTAGGGTTTCAGGTGGACCACTTTGTGGAACCATAAGCAGCTACCATGATGGTGGCTTACTGGCACGGTCCCACTCTCCCTCCACGCCCCCTCCCACTGTCCCAACTTCAACTACTTTAAGGAGAAAGATGACTGGAGTGGGCTGAAGTCTCGTGGTCTCCAAGGGGGCTGAATTTCATTTGCCCCCATCGATGTACGCTAAAGAACTCTAAAAGGAAGGGATTCAAACTTGTATTAGTCTGCTGGAGACAGGCAGTCAAACCACCACCTCCCTGTGGTAGGAGGACAGCGTGGACTCAGCTAATGGGGTCTAAGGATGGTTCAAAGTGGAGAAGAGAAATGAACACAATCCTTTGAGCCAAGTCAAGGTATTGATGTTGTGGCCTCTAATCAAAGTGGCTGGGGGCCTGGAGAGGTGGCTCAGTGGTAGCGCTTGCCTGGCATGCATGGGAACCCGGATTTGATCCCTAACACCATATATATGGCTAAGTGTTGGAAAAACAAAAACCAGATGAAAAAAAAAAACGACTGGTGGGAATTGGTGATTATAATGTACCTTGTATGTCCCTGTACCCTGGGAGACTCTGGTTGGGCAAAAGTCACAACTCTACTAGTCATAGAGGAGTACCTATGGGGTACCTTTGGGGCCCCATAACCCTATTGACCTTCTTTGAGCTATGATAGCTACAAACAAGTGGCTGGGGGTGTGACTCAATTATATAGCATGTTCCTAGCTTGCATGAAATCCTGGATTCCATCCCCAGTGCTGGGGACAAAAAAAAAAAAAAAACTATAAGTGACAGATGCTCTTCTTCACTGCAGTCTCTGGCCAAAGGAGGCAGCCTTTGGGTTTTGGATTCATAGCCTCCTGGACACGGCTACCAGGCACACCCCTCTTTAAAGCTTGCTAGGCGCTCCTACTGAAATTGAATGCCTGACCACAGAGGCCTTGCCACCGGCCTGATATTCCCGCTGGGGTGGGTCTGATATTCCCGCTGGGGTGGGTCTGATATTCCCGCTGGGGTGGGTCGACACTCTGAATACAGCTGGCTGCAGCACCTCAGCTTCACGCCCCCCCCCTTTTTTTTTTTTTAAGAGAGAGGGACAGTGAGAGAGACAGAGAAAGAGAGAAACAACTTTATTTAGTTTTTCACATGGCCTTAGTTGCTCCAACACTCAGTTGTGTACGTGGTGCTGGGGTTTGAACCCGGGTCCTTGTGCTTGCTAGGCAAGCGCCACGACCGCTGAGCCACCGCTCCAGCCCCAGCTTCACACCTTTGGGGGAAACTCGCCACATACCACTCCCTGGAGCAAAGCTGCTGGTTTCATGCGGACTTTGATTCTCAGAGTTCCCCTGAATGCCTGGACCTGGTCTTTACCGATGATTCAACTTAGCATCCACTGGGCCGCTATGGCCACTCAGCCTCGGCGTCAGCTCTGCAGAACCCAAAGCAGGCAAGGTCACGGGGCCAGTGGGCAGAGCTCCACGCCGTTCTCCGAGTGCTGGCCAGCACTCCCCTTGAAGCCTGTTACATTTTTGCTGACTCTTGGGTGTAGCCAATGGCTTGGCTGTTTCATCTAACTCTTGGAAAACTACAGGCTGGCAGGTTAAGACACCCCTCTTTGGGGTCACGGAGCGTGGAAACAAGTCAAAGCTGCTGAGTGACCTGCCTGGGTCGCTTCTGCAGATGCCCAAGGTATGAGTCTGTTCCCCGATGAGCCCGCCTGCCCTGTGCCGCCTGGACCTGCCATCCTCCCAGACACGGGACATCCTACCT
>PVKS010049876.1:0-11787 GCA_004027875.1 Aplodontia rufa
ATATTTTAAAATTGATAGATTTTTAAAGAAATTTATTTGTTGTACAATCAAACAAGCTTCCAATGAAATATATACATATATTTATATTCTGAAAATTAGATTTACCCCCTAGAGCCTCCCCCAATTGACCACCCTTACCCCTGCCCCTCCTTCCCAATACATCTCTACAAATGCCTTGTGTTGTGTGTCACTACACCTTTTCAGAGTTTAATACATGAGAGTTGACCACCTTTAACAATGGTCAGGGTTTAGCTCCAGCCTCCATGGATGAGTGAAACAATCAAAGTATTAAAAGGAGACTTAAGGATGGAAATACAAGAGCAATTTCAGAAGCTGAGAGACCACATTGATAAAGAGCTAGATATTCTGAAAAGAGACGTAGCAGAGCTATTAGAATAGAAAAGCACAGTCAACAAAATTAAAAGCCCAACAGAACATACTAATATCTGAGTAAACTAAGTAGAAAATAGATCTTTAGCTCTTGAAGAATGAACATCAGATAATGAAGACAGGATGAGCAACCACAAACAGAAGGAGGATAGAAAAGGAAAAAAAATTACTGGGCACGATCAGAACTTCAAAGAAGTATGGGATGAGAACAAAGAAATAACGTGAGAGTAATTGTGATAGAGTAAAATATAGAAAAACAAAAAAAAAATGGCATAAAGAACTTTCTCAATGAGATGCCCAAAGAAAATCTCCCCCGTTAGAATTGATCCAGAAATTCAAATTCAAGACACCTCTAGGAAACCCAATAGATTTAACCAAATGAGAAACTCAGATAGACACATCATATAGAATGAAGAACAGAGAAATCAAGGAAAGAATTTTAAAGCCAATAAGACAAAAACACCAAATCACATTCAGAGGCAGACCAATAAGAATTACTGTGGGCTATTTTTTATTTTTTAGTCATGATGTATTTTTCCTTTTATTCTCTATTTTTTTATTCATTTAACATAGTCTAACACTTTGCAGGGACTTTTTGTTACACATTCATGAACATATGGATATTAACACAGTATGTTAAGGCTGATGCCAGGCCATGGTGCCCCCTTTGGGTACTCACCGATCCCATGTTTCCCCTATTTTACCCCCATATTAGTTGGGTTTCTTAAGGAAGTTGAGGATCCTAAACTGCATTGAAAACCCCCTTATTCCCTTCTTCCTGCTGTATTGATATTACCCCTAAAGCCTCCCTTCCTTCTCCTCCCCAGCATCACAGTCATGATTCCCCCTATCTATGTAGAAATTAACCTATTTGAGGTTATTATTTAGCTTAGCTAATTTTCAATCTGGCTTAGATTGTATTAGCTTCCACATATGAGAGGAAACACTCAGCCCTTGAGTCTCTGGCTTTGGGATATTTCACTCAGCATATCTTTTTCCATCTCCATTGATTTGGCTGCAAATGTCATGCTATTGTGCTCTCTAATAGCAGAGTAGAACTCCATTGTATACATATACCTCAGTTTTTGAATTCACTCTTCAACTGAGGGACATCTGGGTTGATTCCATATTTTATCTATAGTAAATTGAACTGCTATAACATTGCTGTAGCTAAGTCTCAGTAAATTGCTGATTCCAGCTCTTTGGGAAGATACCCAGGAGTGGAATAGCTGGGTCATAAAGTGGTTACATCGTTAGTATTTTTGAGGAGTCTCCACACTGCTTTCCAGAGTGGCTGGACAAGATTGCAGTCCCACTAGCAATGTGAGACTGTGTGTTACTTTCTTCCTACAACCCCTCCAGCACCAGTTATTGTTCATATTCTTCATTTTTGACACTCTGACAGAAGTGAGGTGTAATCTCAGGGAAGTTTTGATTTGCATTTCTCTGATTTCTAGCAATGTAGAGCATTTTCTCATATACTAGTGGGCTTTTTGCACTTGCTCCATTGAGAAGTTTCTATTTACTTCCCTAGCCTATTTATTTATTGGATTACTTGTGGTTTTGGTGTTCAGTCCTTGGAGTTCTTTGTGTATTATGGATATTAGCACTCTGTTAATGGTGTGACAGGCAAAGATTTTCTCCCATTCTGTAGGTTCTCTCTTGACACTCTTGCCTAATTCTTTCGCTGTGCAGAATACTTTACTTCAATGTGATCCCACTCATTTATTCTTGGCTCTAATTCTTGCGTTATGGGTTTCTTTTTAATGAAAGCGGTGCTGACACTGATGTCATGGACTGTTCATACAGTTTTTTCTTCTAGAAATCGTATATTTCCTACTTTAATTTCCAGTTATTTCATCCATTTCATTTTGATTCTTCTCCAGGGTGAGAGATAAGGATCTAATTTAAGTTGTCTGCATATGGTTATCCATTTCTTCCACAACCATTTGTTGAATAGGCTCTCTTCCTTCCACACTATGTTTTTGTTCCCTTTCACAAATACCAGATGTTTAAAGATTTGAGTTTTTGTCTGTGTTCCTTTTATTCTGTTCCATTGGTCTTCTTGTCTGTTTTGATAGCAATACCATGCTGTTTTTGTTACTATGGCATATAGTATAATTTCAGATCAGGTATTGTGACACATCCTGTTTCCTCTTTCTGGCTTAGTAACGTTTTGGCTATTCTGGGTCTTCTGTTATTCCAAAGGAGTTTAAAATTGCTTTTTCTATATCCATGAAGAATGTCTTTGATATCTTCAGGAGGGTTGCATTGAATTTATACAGGGGTTTTGGCAGAATGGGCATTTTAATTATACTGATTCTGCCTAACCAAGAACATGGAATGTTTTACAATATACTCAAGTCTTCTGCAATTTCTCTTTTTTAAATATTCAATAGTTTTCATTGTACAGATCCTTTAAATCCTATGTTAGATTGATGCCCAAATATTGTGTTCTTTTTGAGGACATTGTGAATGGGAAGGATTTCCTGATTTTTTCTTCAGTGGAAGTGTTGCTGGCATATAGGAAAGCTATTGATTTATTAGTATTGATCTTATAATGAGCCACTATGCTGAATAAATTTATAAGCTCTAGAAGTCTTCTGATGGACCTTTGTGGGTCTGCTAGGTATAGGATCATGTCTTCAGGAATCAGAGATAGCTGGACTTCCTCTTTTCCTATTTGAATTCCTTCTCTTATCTGATGGCTCTTATAGGATTTCAAGCTCTATATTGAATAAGAATAGTGAGAGTGGTCATCCTTGACCCAGTGGAAGGCATGTCCACTTCCACCCTGCCCAGAGCTGGAGTCCAGCACAGCTGAGAGCCTTGTCACCTGCTGTCTTCCCCAGCACTCCAATTGGCATCTTGGCCAGCAGCTCCAGAAGGGAGGGTATTGGCCTCCAGCCCCAGCTCCTCTAAGAATTCACAGCCCAAGAGGAAGAAGGAAGAGGGCTGCCTGCATGGTAGGAAAGACCCAGCCCTTCCCACAATTATGCCCAGCTCAGCAGATAAATCCTCTCATCTTCCATAAGAACTGTTTGGCTGTGTTACTGGTATTTGCTGAGTGCCCCTGTGTATATATGAGCCAATATGTGAATATGTGCATAGGCACACATACAAATGAAGAGTGTATGACACAGGTATGTGTCTTGTTATCTTCTTTATAATTTATTTTCATTTTAGTGTTTTACACTATTCTAAAGATACGCTTGTGAGGCTGTGGTTGCTCAGTAGTTACTGTGCTTACCTGGCCTGTCATAGCTCCTACTTTCAAACCCAGCACCACGTACACAAGGAAACGTCAGAGCAACAAAAGCCAAATGAAAAAATAAATAAAATTGATTGTCTTTCTCTCTCACTGTTCATCTTTCTCCTTTAAGTAAGTAAATAAATAAATAAATGGAACCTTTCATTCTTTTTTTTTTTTTTTGAGGATTTTCATTTTTTGTTTTGTTATTTGGCCTCTTTTTCCTACACTTTTTTTTCCTACTCTCTACTCTCTTCCCCTTTCTCTTTCTCTCTTTCTTCCTCCTGCTCTTGCCTGTATATCCTTCCTCCCCTCTGTTTTCTTCTTCTCACCTTCTGAGTATCACTGTCCTATTGCCTTCCTCTCCTGCTCTCTTATCATTTCATTAACTATATTTTCACATACCCCGTATCCCTCACCTTGGGGACACTAGCAGGTTCAGAGGTACCAGCTCACAGTGGCTCCCAGAGAGGTAAGATGGGTGGATGCGTGGAGGAGGGCATCCTGCAGAGCTGAGGAGTGTGAAATACCATTACTCCTGGCTTTGCCAAAAAGGCTGGAGACAGAGAGTCCGGCGAAGGCTGAGGGTAAAGTGGAGGCCAAGGGGACCTTAGGGACTGGGGCCAGGCTGACACCCATGGTGGTGAGCTACCTCTCCATCCTCCCAGGGGACAGATGTGCTGCTGTACAGAACTGGGCAGTGCTCCTGGAGAAGTCTGCAGCCTCCTCCAGGAGTACTACCCCAGCTGCACTGTGTTCCAGAGCTGAGACACAGGACCAGAAGCCCCCTCCAGCCTCTCAGGAAGGCCAAGGACCCTCAACCCCTTGCTGAGGGCAGACTCCTATTTTGCCAACCACGCTCTTGAGACCAGGACTGCTTCAGCTACTGCTTCCACTAACCTGGCCTCCAACCTATCCACAGCTCCATACCCTGCCCTCCACCTCCACCTTTCTCTGCCCTGGTTCTCACAGCTGGCTACACCCTGTTTGTTTCTCCTCTCCTTTCACTTTTTAATCACTCAGTTTCCTGTATTTTAAAATTCATATTTTATATCAATTATCTAACGAATTTATATAAAATGCTCAATGCTTAACACTCTGAACCAATCTTGACTCTGGATTCTCACTGCTCAATAGAGTGGTGGACACAGTCACAAAGGTGACTTGTGTGCCTTCTATGGAGACACTATGTGCAGTCAAATTGCCACTGTCCCTGGGGTCTTTAGCCTCCATTCACAGGGATGCTGGAAGCTGGAAAGTCTCCAACTCTGTGATGGATGTGTCTAGGCCAAGATGCATCCCACTCAGGGCTTGGCAGTGAGTGGTACCTGCACAGCAGCAGCCCACATGAAGAAGAGGAAGGTCCATCTCAGTAGATGTGACAGCACCTGTGTCGTGTAAGAGACAGAGCAGCGGAGGCCTGTCCAGGCTGTGGAGCAAATACCTGAATCCACAATATTCCTACACATGTGGATTTAGACAAGGACCTAATGATGACATAGGCAAGGGGTTGATGAACTGAGGAGAGAAATATGGAAGTGAAAAAAGCATTCCAATGAAGAAAGAGACACTAGAAAAAATAATTGAATGCCTTGCATGTGTGTCTCAGAAAGAACAGTAAAATGCTAAATAAATATAACAAAACAAAGTTTCAGTTGAAGAAAGATACATTGGAAATGTAAAATCTCTGAACATCTTTGAACTAAAGAATCATAGAAGAACAAAAAAAAAAAATCAGTTCACAAAGGTCGGGTTTCAAATGATCTTTGAGACCTCAGCCAGCACAGAATACAAAACTGGACGACACCAAACTACCATTAGAAGTCTCAGGACCCCTGAATGTGCTCAGGACTTTAAAACTTGGAGTGCTCATGACAAGAAAACCAGGGAACTACATGCCCTACAGAATTCACACAGAAAGCAGAGCAAGCTTATCCACAGACAGGAGCTCATAGCACGAGCAAAGGAACTCAGTGGATCCAAAGTATAGCAGAAGAGCTCAGGAGGAGAAGGACACTCAGAAATAGTAGAGCTCACAATGAGGACGGGCTCAGGAAAATCAGGACTCAGGAGGATCAGGAGCTGAGAGCTGGGCTGCTGAGCTGCAGGGAGGGCTGAGAAGTGCTGCCCCAGAGCAAACAGCACAGACTCCTGAGGCAGCACAGGCCAGTGCAGCTGAGCTCCTGTGGGTTCCTGGGCCTCTCCCTGCATCTCTCTCCTCCTGATCCTGGGGCCCTGAGCCTGTGATGAGAAGACAGCCTCTAAGTTCCCCAAGTCCCTTCCAGTTCCAGGCAAGGTTAAGACCTTCACCGCCTAGACTCCTTCTGTCCACGCCAACCTCACCCAGCAGCTGCCTGCAACACCCTAGGTCTCCCCTCCTGAACGCTGCTCCTCACTCTCATATGGCCAGGTGGGGAGTTTCCATCTTCCATTTCTGCTCCTTTCCACGACAGCCCACTTCTCCTGACTTTTCTCTTCCTCCACTCACAGCCTGCAGTGAAAGATGGTGCTCCCTGAGGACTTGCTTCTTGGAGGCTTCTCCCACAGATTGGCTCTATCTCCACATGGAGTTGGAGCCTTCCACCCACAGAGCCTTCTAGCCTTGACTCTTGGCTTCCACTGCTGGCTAGGAGGGAGAAAGGAGTAGGTTCCTCCAGAGTGACACAGGGTGGCTGCTCTCCACTGCACCCATCAGGACAGTCCTTGCTGTCCCCACCCCAGCAGCTCTCAGGTGTCCACTCATTCTGCAATCTAAGACTCCCCATCTCCAGTGGTTGCTGTCCTGTATCTTCCCACCCACAGCTTCTCTTAATCCTCCATTCACAGAACACAGGACAACTCCCACATCAAGTTCACAGCTGGCACAGGCTGACACTACACCCAGTTCCAGGGCTGCATCCAAGGCTTTAGTTATTCACTACAGCAGCCTCAGCTCCTGCACCAATACTGCTGAGTCCAGGCTGTGCTGCTCTGGTGCAGTTCCAGGATTGGATGGTTTATGAGGAGAGAGATTTAGTGCAGCAGGGTTCTGGAGTCCAAAGTTTCCAGCATCAAGCTGCTGCTCCTGCCCAGGGCCTCCCTGAAGCTTCAGCACCACATAAAAGCTTCACACCAGCATAAAAGCAGGAAGGTAAAATTGGGCAGTGAGTTCAATCCCATTCAGTGGTGCTAGGATCACATTTCATGGCTCAGCAGGCCAGGAAGGCACTTTACAGGTCTCTCTGGGAATCTCCACTTTTTAGAGGCATTGATCACAAAATAAAGGCACAGTCAGTATGTGGAGTCAACTCCTAATGTTGCAGCCATTTTCTCTGTTGGAAATGCAGTCAAATTTCACAAGGGCTTTGGTGGGGACAAATTTCCACCATGGTGCACCAAAGACATCAAGATTTAAAGGAACCAACACTCCAGCAAGGGGAAGCTCCTCTGAAAGGTCTTTGAGAGCAGACAAGTTACAGCCATGGGACCTCGGGGTCCAGCAATATTGCTGCACCCTCACGCTGCCCCCTATTGCCTGCCAGGGATTCTCTACCATGAGCCCTAAAGGTACCCAGGGCTGCCTCCTCCAACGGACCTTCATCTTCTACCACTGCCTCAGCTGACAGAGACACACTGCACACCTGCTGGTCAAATAGCCCCACCATGGGAGCTCACCAACCTCAAGGTCTCACTTGATTAATCCTCCTCAAGCACAGAACCTTGAAAGGTAGATGCGTCCTTCCTGGATGGGCCTCTGTGCAGCACATGGCTTCTTCTGCCCTAGTTCTGCCTCCAGGACCATGGACCAAAGAGCCCAGTGAGTGGTAACACTTGAGGTTCTGCAGGATGTGATCAGAGCCCAAGGCATCTGGGGGACCCTGAGGAATAGGAGGGGTGACTCTGGGAAGATGAGCCTGGGTTCCACTTGAGCTGTTTCAGTCAGAAGTTTCCACACACAGATACCAAGAGACCAAGAGGAGGACTGGAGTTTCTACAGAGGGACTGGTGTGGGCTGACAGTGATTTGGAACAGTGCTCCTAGAATGAATGGAATTCCAAATCCACATCCATTACACAGTGTTTCTGGCATCTGCGACACTGCACCTCCTACAGACAGTGGGGTGTGAGACCCTGCTGCATGGAGCCACAGCCAGGGGTCTGCAGAACAGTGAGTGAAGAATGGATCAGCTGAGCTTCCACACCTGTGGTCCCAGGTGAAGGATGTTCTGATTCTGCACCATCACAGACTGCTACCTGAGAGGATGGGGATCCAGGGACCTGTGCTTCCTCACTACACACCACTATCATGGTGGGGATGAGGGCATTACTGTTCACACATTCTCATAAGCATCCATGTAAATATGAAATGTGGGTAGTTAGGGCCGATGGATGATGGTGAGCTGAAGGGCAGGGCAGCTTTTCCTGAGGCTCTGAGACTGGATGGGAAAATCCCAGTTCCTTTTCAGTTTTTCTAGGTGCATTTGGGAAAATATATTTATGAACTTCGAGAGCTAGTTTGTGCATCTGTTGTGAGGAGCTGAATCCTGGGACATTCACGTGGAGAATAAGAGGGATTTATCCATCCCGCCAGGGAAGCAGCAGTTTTGCTCTCTGTTTGTATTCCATGGCTGGCAACTGGCAGGCGGCTGGCAAGCGACTGGGGGCAAGCAGTCCTCTAGCAGTGGTAAAGCTGAACAGAGCCAGCGACTGAGTTGCTGCTGGGTTCCCATGCTTTATAAAAACAGAGCATTGGGAGAGCACATTTGTAGACACCCATCCACCTCATACACTGTGTCTGGCGAGAACTGTGTTTGGAAGTGTCCCGCAGAGGTGCCCAGCAGAACAGGCTGCTCAATGGGGAAGTCGAGCTGTAATTACAAGCTCCAGGAGACAGCTCTATTTGGCTTTATAGACCAGGATCTGAAAGCTGCATCAGGAGAGGGTCACTGACCACAGTCTGATCCAGGAAGAGAAGGCCTTGGCCAGGCCCAGGCTCCACCTTGCTTCGGGGGACTTCAGTTTGTGGAATACAGGGGAGCATTTCTCAGCCCTGTCCACCCCAACTACAGCCAGAATGATCATGTGACAAGTTAAAGGCTCTGAGTCTTCTGCCACAACTGACAGTGTATGCAACTTCAAGCAGACAGAGAATAAAAATCATCTCATACTGCCTGCTGATTAAGTTTTCTGGCTTTCAGTTCCCCTGGAAGGCTAGCAAAGTTCAGAGAATTCCAAAATCAGACTTATTCACTGGAATCCCATCCTAGAAATCCCGAGAGAATGAAGACACCTCAGTCCTCTTCATGAGATCACATAACCACAGACTGAGAGGCCTTAATATCGAAACCCAGACCAACAGTGAATATCTTCTCCCAAAGGACTCAAAGATGCTCTTACTCTCTATAGCTCCAAGTTTTCATTAAGATTTTTTAACTTTTTATCTGATATTGTATAATATACATATATGTATGTATATATATATATGTATATATATGTAATATATACGTATGTGTATCCACATATTTTCCCTTTTTTTCTTGCCTTCTTTTTTTCTCCCATTGTCAACATGTACTGGCCCAATAACTGGAAAAGTTGATCAAGTCATGGATGTATAAAAATACTAGCTATTTTGGTTTACATATTCTTCTGTTTTCTGGATATTTCTCGCTTATTTTTATTAATTGTTTTTATTTTCTTGTTTTGTTCCTGTTTGTTTTTTATTTTCTCTTTGTTAGTATCTTCATCTCATTTTGTCTCCTTTTCTCTACACCTTCTCTCTTTCTTCCTCCTGTCTATCTTGTCTATCCCTGTCCTCCCTCCTGAAAAGAGGGATTCTGGGAATTGCATTTAGTATCTGAAGTGTGCTGTGCCTGACATGCTTATCCTACCTATATGAGCTTCTACCCTTATATGATCACCCAAATCTTATTAATATCTCTTTTATCCCTCCTATATTTTGCCAGTGCTATCCCTGCTTCCCCTAGGATCTGTCTTTTCTTATCTTTTTCTGTTTTCCCTTTTTTCTCTTTATTTTATTCTTTTAATTTTTCTTTCTTTTTTCTTTCTCTTTCTTTCTTAGTCTTTTCTTTCTTCAGCAGATACTATACCTCCTTCACTTTCTTATTCTCCACAATCTTAATGTCCTTGGGTTGAAGTGAACCACACCTCATATTACACTCTTCTCCCCTGTACTCTCTCAAATCCTAAACTAAACTATATGCTGTTCTCTCTCTTCCTCACTCAAAGCCTTTAACCTACTTTCATCCCACTTCTATCATTTCCTTATTCCTAATTGAATATCTGAATCTAGGCTAAAACTTTCTAATTCTCTATTCTAAGGCATGAGCTGCACACTACCTTCTTACCCCAATTCCTTGGATTTCTAGATTGTTCATCCCACCCATTTACAGATGTCCTGCTAACTGAAGTGAAGGTCATTCTTCAAAATAGGTATATGCTGGTTATCTTAACATCTTGTGAGTGCTCTCATGGAAGAAAATCGCTCCTATAGATCCAAAACATCATTATAACTGTTTTTGTTGAAACTGCTTAATATATGCACGTATAGGTTCACGTTTATTCAGTGACTGAATTGGCAGCTGTTAATCTGTGCTTCCCAAGTAGCACCCCACCCCAACAAAGCAGAGGCATAAGAGGCTCCATTAACCCTTACAACAGTAATACACATTGTTGGTCTTCAAGCAACATCCCCTGTAACTGAAAATGAGGAAAAAGGGTAATAACTCCTGTACTCATCCTCACAGATGCCCATCCAAGAACTCTATGGCAGGGTTCTTAGATGAAAACCAAGAAAAATATATCAACATTATGATTAGTAACTCAATGAAGGAGCTGAAAGAAGAATTAAGGAAAGAGATCAGAGATCAGTTTCAGGTGATGAGAGACAAATTTCATAAGAAAATAAGGGAACAATTCCAAGAAATGAAAGACCATATGTGTAAATAGTTAGGTATCCTGAAGAGAGATATAGCAGAGGTACCAGAATTGAAAAATAATGTCAACCAAATCAAATCCTCACTAGAAGATACTAAAACCAGCGTAAACTCAACAGAAAATAGAATCTCAGCTCTCAAAAAAACGTACATCAGATAATGAAGACAGGTTGAGCAATGTCAAGTTCAAGGAGGACAGACAAGAAAAGAAACTTACCATGGACGACAAGACCTTCCAAGTAATATTTGATGAGATGAGAAGAAACAATATGAGAGTATTTGGAATGGAAGAAAATATCGAAGAACAAACAGCGGGCATTAAGAATATATAAATGAAATTATCAAAGAGAACATTACTTGTGTCAGGATTGACCCAGAATACCATATCCAAGACACCTATAGAACACCAAACAGACATAAACAAATGAGAAATTCACTAAGACATATAATTTATAAAATGATTAACAGAGAAACTAAAGAAAGAATTATAAAAGCAGCTAGGGAGAAGCCCTAAGTCACGTTCAGAGGCAGACCAATCATAATCACTATGGATTTTTCAGATCAGACAATGAGGGCCAGAAGAGTTTGGAAGAATATTTTTCAAACCTTGAAAGAATTTTCAGCCAAAACGAATACACCCAGCAAAATTCAGATTTAAATGTGATGGAGAAATTAAATACTTCAATGATAAATTGAAGCTAACAAGACACATGAACACCAACCCCGCATTACAGAATATCCTCAAGGACAATCTTCATTCAAAAGAACACACTAATAATTCACTAAACCCATAAACAAGAGAGTGTGTATAAACACATTACACACCAAAAGAAACCCAAAATGGTGCAAAACACAGCAACAAACACAAGTTTTGGGACTCAGATTCCCATATCTATTCTAACTCTGAACGTGAATGGTCTCAGTGCCCCAAATTAAAAGACACATATTGGTGTACTGGATCGAAAAAACAAAATCTAACACTATGCTGTCTACAAGAGAAGTGAGTGAAGGAGGAGTGATGCTGGAAGCATCACAACACCAGACTGGAAAAACCCAGTACAGGCCTTTAGTTACAAAGATCCATGATATCTACACCAAAAGAGACAAGAAATCAAAGGGAATAGGATAGAAGACTCAGAAACAAATGTGAGTTGACACAGTCAGATGATGTTTGACAAAAATGGCAGAATCCTGTTGCAGGATTCTGTGCTGGGAA
>PVKS010049877.1:0-11785 GCA_004027875.1 Aplodontia rufa
TTTACATGACTTTCATTCCTGGGACACTTTGTTATGTGTGTGGTGCCGGGGTTTGAACTCACACACTTGCGCATGCCAGGCAAGCGCCATAACCTGTCAAGCCACTGCTCCAACCCCTCTATTTTCTCTTTTTTCATAATTTTGAGTTTCAGAAACAGGGATCCGCTTTTTTCTTTTTTTTAAAGAGAGAGAGAGGGACAGTGGGAGAGAGACAGAGAAAGAGAGAATCAATTTTATTTAGTTTTTCATGTGGCTTTCGTTGCTTCGACACTTCCTTATGTTTGTGGTACTGGGGCTTGAACCAGCATCCTCATGCATGCCAGGCAAATGCCATAACACTGAGCCACCACTCCAGCCCCTTTTTCTTCCTTTAAATTTATCTATCTATCCATCTATTTATTTATTTTTTAGAGAGAGAGAAAGAAAGAGCCAATTTTATTAATTTTTTCCTCTGGTTATTCCAACACTTAGTCGAGCTAGGGACTGACCCTGGGTCCTAGCATATGCCAGGCAATGCTCTAATCCTGACCTACTGCTCCAGCCCCCACATTTTCTGTCTAACCAACTGCTCCTGACTAGCTATGTAACATTGGCCTAGATCCTTATGTTCTTTGCACCCTGGTTTTACCATCTGTAGTATCAGGCTGGGGAAGCGGGTCTCTGAGGCTAGCCTGACTGTTGACCCTCCCTCCGTCATCATCCTAAAGTAAATTTCTTCAGTAAAATCTTTCCCCTCACCGCTAGAGGGAGATATTGCTTTCAGTTTTTTCTTTGGGAATGTGCCTTCAACCTTCTTGTCCCAGGGAAGTTAAAAGTGGAGAAGTTGAGGCCAAGGACAGCTACCTGCTAAAGTCAGCTCTTTTCTGGTCACTTGGCAGCCAAACTGCCAGCTGGGCATTCAGCCCTGGGTTTAAATTTCAACTACCACTTTCTGACTGGCATACCTTTGCCAAAGTCCCCTGGAGAGTGTTAGTTTCCTCTTCTGTTATAAATAATGGACAGGGACAATTCCTGGGCATTGCTTAGTGGAGTGCCTCATTTACAATGGAACAGTGGTAAGGTGATGCTTCAGATAGAACTCCCAGTATGGAGATCCCAGAAATGCAAATGCCATACAACTGTCCTAGTGACCAAGCTCCTGTCTGTTGAAGGTCTTGAGTAGTATCTGTCTAGGTAGTGGATTTCTTTTTTTTTTTTTTAAGAGAGAGGGACAGTGTGTGTGTGACAGAGAAAGAGAATCAGTTTTTATTTAGTTTTTCATGTAGCTACATGCTTCTACACTTCGTTGTGTACGTGATGCTGGGATTGGAACTCGGGTTCTTGCGTATGCCAGGCAAGCCCCATAACCACTGAGCCTCCGCTCCAGTCCCAGGAGTGGACTTTATATATGAGTTTGGACTGGCTAGAGAGGGCAGGTGTCTGAAGGAAAGCAGGTAGCCAGAATTCTGTCTCATTCCCAGTCTTCTAACCCATGAAGCAGGATTTGGAACATCTAGAATGGAGGACTTAAAGTTGGGAATGTAAGAGACATCTTGGGCAATTCCAATTTTTGAGTGTCCAAGTTTATTAAAGTATGAAATGCCTAAGAAGATGGGAAAAGATGATTCAGAGATAAAAATCACTTAGAAAATTAGTACCCTGGTAAGTGTATGTTATAACTGACAACCAGATTCCTTGATCAGCCACACACAGCAACCCTTGATTGTTGTCTGCCACTAGATAGCAACCATACAGTCAGACCTCAAAGACTCCTTGCCAATGATGCTGCCACTCTTTCAGAAAGAAAGCAGCTGCACATAGAATTGGCACCAGGCTTGGCTGACAATCAAAGCCAGTCAGAGACCAGCATAGAAAAGGATGTGGGGGGAGAGTTTATTGCCTTGAGATGAGAGATCTGCCTTAGGAACCAAGGAAGATAACCTGACCTCAAATGGCTCAAGAAGCATCCTTCTTGGGCCTTGTGATTCAGTTATGACTGAATCCTCCCTAGTTAGGGCAGGGAGGTTGCACAACAAACAAAAGTAGGTCAGTTCCAAAAATTCTTGTAAGGGAGTCTAGGCTTTCGAAGAATTAGCCCTCCTAATAAAAAATATACAACATCCTGGGGCTGGAGCAGTGGCTCAGCGGTTTCAGCGCTTGCCTGGCAAGCACGAGGACCCGGGTTCAAACCCCGGCACCACGTACACAACTAAGTGTTGGAGCAACTAAGGCCATGTGAAAAACTAAATAAAGTTGTTTCTCTCTTTCTAAAAAAAAATATACAACATCCAATTAAAGGAGAAGCTGCCACAAGATTGTTAAGATTAAAAATTTGCAAAAAAAAATTTGCAGTTAGGGGCTGGAATGGTGGCACAGGGGTTATGGCACTTGCCTGTCATGTGCGAGGATGCAAGTTCAAACTCCAGCACCATGTACACAATGAAGTGTTGGAGCAATGAAAGTCACATGGAAAAACTAAATAAAATTGATTCTCTCTCTCTCTCTCTCACTGTCCCTCTCTCTTTAAAAAAAAAGTTTACAGTTAGCTGGGTGTGGTGGTGCACACTTGTAATTCCAGCTACTGCAGAGGCTGAGGCAGGAAGATCTCAAGTTAGAGGCAAGCCTGGGCAACTTAGTGAGACCCATGTCAAATAATAAAAAAAGCTCTGGAGAATGTAGCTCAGTGGTAGAACACCTCAAGGTTCAATCCGTAGTACAGAAAAAAAAATTGCAGCTAATCTGTTCTTTATGGAAAACAGCAATTTTTCTCACATGGCTACTGTGAGAAAGGACAAAATTACAGTTAACTTTGAAGACCTCATTTAGCTTTCTTCCCTCCCTTCCTTTCTTCCTTCCTGCTGGGGGATTGAACCCAGGGCCTCACATGTGTGAGGCTTTATTCTTTATGCCAGAATTAGGCAACACTTTATTCCACAGACTAGAATAAGTGCTGCAATGAACCTGATGGGCTAATATAGATTACTTCAGGTGATTTTTTTGGTGTAAAGATTTTTTTTTAAGAGAGAGGGACAATGAGAGAGACAAGAGAAAGAGAGAAACAACTTTATTTAGGTTTTCACATGACTTTAGTTGCTCCAACACTCAGTTGTGTACGTGGTGCTGGGGTTTGAACCTGGGTCCTCGTGCTTGCCAGGCAAGCACCGAAACCGCTGAGCCACCGCTCTAGCCCCTGGTGTAAAGATTAAGACAGGAAAAATTATGCTGAGTGAAATATCCCAAACTCAGAGACTTAAGGGCCGAATGTTTTCTCTCATATATGGAAGCTAGAGTAAAATCTAAGATAGATGGAAAGTTAGATAAGCTCAAAAATACTCAACATAGGTGAATTTTCATATAAGCAGGGGGAACCATAACTATGAAGCTGCAGGGAGAAGGGAGGGAGGGATTAGGGAGGTTATTAATGCAGCTGGGAACCCTTGACTCCCTTGAGAAGCTCAACTATACACAGGTGACACAGAGGATCAGAAAATTCAAAAATTAATACACACACATAGGCTCATTTCTATCTAAAATATGGGGGTATAAAGCAGAGGAGACATGGGAGCAGGGAGTAGTCGAAGCGGGGAGATCCTGGACTAGGATCAGCCTTAACTTATTCTGTCAATATCCATCTATGCATGAATATGTAACAACCATTCCCTCAAATATGTAAGACTGTGTCAAATGAATAATAAAAAAAAGAACAGAGGAAATGGTAAAAATCTTCTCTAATATGTTTCATTAAGTTAGCATTAAAATCTGAAATATATATATATATATATATATAAAGATTAAGACAGGGAACTTCATTATCATGCAATTTGAAGCTGAACTGTTTGGGAACTCTGGTGGTTATGTCTCTAACCCTAACCTCTCATAAGGTCAGATAAATAGTTTAACTCCAGGCATGGTGGTACCTGTAATCTCAGTAAATTGGGGGCCTGAGGCAGGAGGATCATAAGTTTGAGGCTAGTCTCAGCAATTTGGAGACCCCTTCAGCTACTTAATGAGACCCTGTCTCAAAAAATACAACGGCCTCGGGAAGTTAGCTCAGTGATAAAG
This sequence comes from Aplodontia rufa, assembly GCA_004027875.1. Taxonomy (NCBI): domain Eukaryota; kingdom Metazoa; phylum Chordata; class Mammalia; order Rodentia; family Aplodontiidae; genus Aplodontia; species Aplodontia rufa. The sequence continues at coordinate 4,042 of PVKS010049877.1, forward strand.
TGTCCAGGGATTCAATCCCTAGTACAAAAAAAGTTAATTTCAGTTTGCATGGAACTTTAGCATGAGAGTGACTCCATTTTCAATTTTAGCCTGGTCTGTTGTGGCCTACTGCAGGACTTTAGACTAAAATAATAGTGTTCTGTAATTTTTACTTAATATTACTATCAGGTCATGATATAGCTTCAGGTGCTGGTACCATAAAAATCAGGGATAAAGTTGTTTTAATTAGAGTCAGTAACTTCCAGGAAAGGCTTGAGTTTTCATGTATTTGTGGATAAAAACTGAGGTGACCCTGACATGATTTGGGCACAGGGCAGAATGCTGTATTTTCCCTTCTGACTCTGAGATCTGATGTGTAGCCCTTCTCATAGTGGATGGTGGTAAGGTGTCAGCTTTGCCAACAGAAAGGTTGAAAAAATATGGTATATTTTTAAAGTTCCAAATTAAAACTTTCAGCACACACCGAAACAACCGTATTTCAATGTAACTGTGCTATTCACAAGCTAAATACAGAATTTATAGAAGACCTTAATTTCTGGTGCATTTAAGTTCTCTAGTCTGGTAATGACACTCAAATATAAAGTAAAGTGAGCAAAACTTGTGGGTACTTCCAAAATACCTGGCAAAGGTCAAATGCTGAGATCTTTTTTTAAAAAAATTTTTACAGTTTATTAATCCTTGTGAAAAATTCGCACAATCACTGCAGATAAAGTCATTGCAGACTCTTTACTCCTTTGGCTGTTATCCAAACTCCACCTCACTTTTTGCCAGCACCAACATTTGCCTTCACAGTCCCCCTGACTTTCTTCACTGTTTGTAAGTTCCTTCCGCTGTTTTCTTAAGGTCTTTTTCTTTTCATACAGGCCATGTCTTGCTAGTCTGTGTTTAGGTTCATTTTTCTTTGCATGATCCAAGGAGTCCTAAATCATGCCAAAGCCAGTTGTATTGCCACCTCCAAAATGGGTTCTGAATCCAAACACAAAGATGACATCTGGTGTGGATTAGTACATTTTGGCTATTTTTTCCCTAATTTCTGTCTCAGGTACTGTTGCTTTCCCCGGGTGAAGGACATCAATGACCATTTGCTTCCTCTGAAGTAGACATAAACTTCCTGGTCCGGATAGTTACTGTGTCATTTGTGATGGCAGCCGATCCTCTGAGAGCCCAGGAGGAAAAGCAAATGCTGAAATCTTAAATGTGAGATTTTACTCCTCCTGTACCCCTGCTTTTTTTTTTTTTTTTTTGTATTGGGGATTGAATCCAGTGGTGCTTTACACTGAGCCACATCCCCTCACCCTTTTTGAGACCATGGTCTCGCTAAGTTGGTTAGGACCTCTTTAAACTGCGAGGTTGGACTGGAACTAGTGATCCTCCTATCTCAACTCCCTCCACCCCCAACCCCCAAGTTGCTGGGATTGCAGGTGTGGACCACCATACCCAGCTATGAGATGAGCTTTGATGGCAAGCTGTAGATCTGGGGGTAGAGATTTGGGAAGATATTTTTTTCTTTTTTCTTTCTTTTTCTTTTTTAAACTTGTATCACTTCCTCTACTTCATTTCTTTGTCCTATTTGTAAACCTTCAGGGAAAAGAGAAAACCTCCAGGGGATGTGACATGTGAGCTGCCACCTTTCACACTAACTTTCCTCAGCATAAAAGGAAAACGATATTAGAACCACCTGACCTAGCTCCTCCACTAATTCTGACCAAGATGACTGTTTTTGGAAGAGCATATGCGTACTCCACTGCTTATTAATCAAAGTGACTTCTCATCTCTTTCAATTTGAGCTTCACCTCTGTAAAATGTGAAAAAAATAAACAGGATGAATAGTGCAGTCACTTGGCAGCCCTTTTTTGAGTACTGTGGGCTTGGATTTGAGTGTCTTTGCTATCTCCATCTTCCTTTAGCCTCTCTCAGACCCAGGCACAAAACAGGCGCTGAGGAAGTGGTGGTTAAGAATGACTTTTCCTCTTGAAGCTGGTGGATTTCACACAGGGCGGTGCGGTCTCCCGCCGCGGGTCCTCTAAGGATCTGGGCGCTTCGGGATGGTGGACTGCAACTCCCAGCATCCCTTGAGCGCCCGGTCCAAGTCTCGCGCGAACTGCCGTGGCTTTGGACGGCTTTATCAGCAAGACCGCCCGCCCACTCCGCAGCTAGTGCTCTCTGTCCCGTGGTGGGGTCGGTTGGTGTTGTCGCCGTTCTCACGATGGCTTGGGTCTGGACTGCGCCACAACCTCTTGGGAGACGTGGGTCTTCGGATCCTCTTTAGGGCCGGAGTTCGGGCCGCAGGCAGCTTGGAAGCAGCGAGAAAACAGGTAATCATAGCGGGCCGTGGTGCTCCACTGCCCCTCGGGAGGGACGCGCTTCCGGCCCCATCAGGCTTCTCCACTTATCCCGGCACCGAACTCTGCCGGACCGCCCCTAGACTGTTCCCGCGGGCCAAGGTCTCTCTACAGGGGCTTCTCTCTGGTAATGCCTCTGGAGCTGGAGCCCCGACTTCTCCCCTTTATCGGACCCACCCTCCCCGGGATACCCGCGTCCCCACTAGTCTCCTAAATCTCTCAATTCCCTGCCATGCCCTACCCTGGGGCTTGTGTCACTCTGCCCCTAATCTCTTCAGTCTTAACCTCGAGGGGTGGGAGAGACGGTCGTTCTACTAGGCCTTTCAAATCCTGATGGATTTGTCCCTTCTGTCGGTGAAGGAGAGAAGTGGAGGTTGTTAGCGCTCCGAGAAAGATGCCGAGAAACGGGAAGGGAGTGTGTTCCTGGGTCGGGATTGTTCCCTCCCTCGGGAGAATGGCTGAACTTTGGGTTTTGTGGTGCTCTTTAGTTAAAATAATTAACTGGTTTTCTCCCTCAACTCTGTAGGGTTACAGGGGCACAGTAGCAAGTCGAAAGGCTAGCAACTTGACTTTCTCTTCAAGACCTTGTCTTAATTCCCCAGTGAAATGGGGCTACTTATCTATGAACTTAGAACAAAAATTTGGGATAACTAATGATTGCTTTGCAGAGTGACTGCAGGGGTTAAAAGCAAGTTTTGTATAAAATGCTATACATATTAGTTGGTGTTAGTAGTAAAGAGTGAATCTACTACCCACTGTGGTACCCAGATCCTTACTATGAGTCAAAATGAAATGAATAGATACATTCTTGCAAGGCCGTTAATGGGGAATAAATGAATGTATAGGAAAGTGTGCGGCGCTACTTGTCAGGGCTGTACCAAAGCTGGCTGTTGTTATTATTAGAACCTCTGGATGGACTCTTCCTGGGAAGCTTTGCTAATTTGCAGCACCTGGACAATGTTGGTGACTAACACCTATCTGTCAGCATAGTCCTGTGACATCATTTTTACTGTGGTAAGGTGTGTTTTTCGTTTATTGTGTCTTTTCACAGATGTTAAGATCTGCCACTGGTGTGGTGGTGAGGTCTTCGACATTGTAAGGAAAGAAAGAGGAAATAGAGTGGCTGAGGCCCAACAGTAGCACAGGGTTATTGGGAGAAACCTGCAGGGGGCTGGTGGGGGAAGGGGGGTCCCCCAGTCCTCTCACAGACAAGGGGTAGGTATAGGGGGTGTGAGGGAAAAGAGGATTATGATGTTGCTAGGGAGTTGTCTGGAAAGGTCCTTATGATAAAGTATTGTAGGTGGGTCAGGGGTTTAGGAATAGGTGGGTCTTGTTCTAGGATGGAAGATAAGATTCAAAATGCCTTTGCCTAGGTCAAATTCTACCTAACAAATATGCCTTTTCTCTTCCCATTGTCTCTTGTATGTGTGTTTCAATCTTGTTAACAGCCATAAGTCTGTGTACCTATCAAAAGAACAGCCTTTGGGGCTTTGTCCCCTTCCCCCACTTTGGGGGAAGTCTGCTCTTTTCCCTATGCTTTACTTTCTGTGCTTTCTATAATAAAACTTGTCTACTACAAAAAAAACAAACAAACAACAACAACAAAAAAAACAGCAGCCTTTGGAAGGATTCTTTTGTGTTCAAATTGAAAATGCCCTTTGTTGTTTTTATTAGGTTGCAGGGACTCAACTACGAATTATAAATAGAAAAAGCACCTGGATCCCAGTCTTTCAATGGCTTCAAGACAACCAGAAGTGCCTGGTAAAATTAATTCTTTTTGGTTGGTTTTTTTTTTTTTTTTTTCCTTTTTTTTTTTTAAAAGAGAGGGACAGTAATTTTATTTAGTTTTTCCTATGGCTTTCATTGCTCCGACACTTCATTGTGTATATGGTGCTGGGATTTGAATCCTTGTACTTGCGCATGCCAGGCAAGTGCTGGAACTGCTGAGCCACTGTTCCAGCCCCTGATGTTAATGTTTTAAGCTAGACAAATAATTTTATCTGAACCATATAGTAATGGTTACTTTCTGCCATTAGGCAAGTTTTTACACTTAATAGATTAGCATAATTTAGTTATTAATTTTACTGACTGTGTTATGCACCCCAAACCAAACTTTGTCATTTCACTTCAGGTGTGACAAATGTGTGACTTTGTATGAAATAAGAATTCTTATTTGACACAATAAGAATAATAAATGAGTATAAGAAGTTGTGTAGTTTTTATATTATAGAATGTACCAAAATGATTTAACTCATCCTCCTTTGGACAGAATGGAGGAGTAGCCTGTTTTAATGGCAAATTGAGCTTATTTGTGAAAATGGAGCAGCACTTAATGAATCCTGCATCTGTAGAGCAGTGACTGAGGGGACTGATTCCTTCTTGGCTATTGCAGTAGAAGGGAAGGTGACTTTTAATTAAATCTGAATCAATTCCTGATTCTCGGCAAAGTATATCAGTTGCCATGCCTATCTCTCTCAGGGTGCTAAGAAGACTAAAGGTCAAATTTTTGAAAATGTGAGTTAAAAGTTGATGCTAAACATGTATTTACTGTCCAGAAAAATTGCTAGTCTTTTTGTGGGAATATATTTCCTAGAAATTATAGCTGACTTCATTTTTAGGAAGGCTATTGAGGGAAGTCTTACAGATATTTTGAAATTGCTCCAGGTAGGTGAATTAATAGATGTTTTCCTTGTGTCCCCTAATCTACATCTGTATTGAGTCTCTAAAATCATCAGCTTGTATGTTGGTTTGTCTTTCATTGTTGCTGCAGTTATCGTAAACTCCCTGTAAGCATCCTGAGCTATAAACTTTTACACTAATTAGGTTAATGTTTTGTAGTGTGGGGAACACAGACTGTTGGGTACACAATGTGAGCCCTGGTTTAGATCTGTTTCACACTTGCTAGCTGGTGATATTGGGCAAGTGTAAGATCTATGCCTCAGTTTCCTGAACTGGAAGATGGGAAGAATATTTGCTTAGTGGGGATTTGATAGGATGAGGGATGTGAACGCCTAGTAATTATTATTTGCTTATTATTTTAATTAAGACACTGCATAATACATAATATTCACCCATTTAAAGTGAATAATTTAATGGTTTATAGTATATGCACAGGTTGTAAAACCATCAGCGTTATTCTAATTGGAGAACATTTTAATTACCTTTAAAAGAAACCTTGTACCCATTAGTAGTCATATCTCATTTCCCCCTCTCCCTGGTCCCTGGCAAATGGTATTCTTGGATTTGTTAAATCCTTTAGAATTATTATTTCAGTACTGGGGTTTGAACCCCAGGGGTGCTCTATCACTGAGCTACATTCTCAACCTTTTTATTTATTATTTTGAGTTGAGGATTTGCCAAGTTGCTGAGGCTGTCCTTGAACTTAGTCCTCTTGGTTCAGTCTCCCAAGCTGCTGGGATTACAGGCATATGCCACCATCCCCGTAATTATTATTAATGTTAATAATAAAATGGTAGCAGCTTGATTTCCCTTGCTATTTAAATTAAACTGTTTTTGGTGGTTTTGGGCTTACTGCCAGTCAGGTTGATGTCTTGGAGGTGTGTGGTTATGTAATTTTAGCCACAGGAAAATGTGAAGGGAGGTTTCAGGCATTAATTCTAATATGACAGGATTAGCAAACCAAATGAAGTGAACCTTGCTCCCTGGTGTGGCACAGCTGAGTGCCCTTGGAAAGAGTCCTGTCACAGTGGTACATTCTAGCAGTTCCAGTGGACAGGAATGGCAGGATCAGCTGGCAGCGTTTTGGAAGAGTGGTTGTCAACAGTTTCTGTGATGGCATTCTCTGCTGTTTAAATCATACAGAACACCTGAAACTAGACATGATGCCAACAACCTATGGTTTTAAGTATTTCTTGCAGTTCTGTTTTTTTTGTTGGTAAGCTAGGGAGGATTTGCAGTCAGACCTAGGTCAAACTCAGCTAGCCATTTCCTGTATGAATCACTTAACCTCTAGGGCTTAGTTTCCTCATCTATAAAATGAGAACAAGAACTTCATATCCCTAGTCTCTTTGTGTCCTCAGTCTTGTGATTTGAGAGCCTTAGCAGTGCAACAAGGGTGGCTTCTATGGCATAAGGAAAGCAAACTTCGAAATCAGATAAGTTTGGGTTTTAATTCCAAACTGTGTTTTGAATTTGTTTGACCTTGCTCAGGTAAATTTGAATAGAACTTCATTTACCTTATGATATAAAAATGGATTATATTTTTATATCATAAAAATATATAAAATAAAAATATAAAAAATATATAAAATAAATAAAAGTGGTTTCGGCACTTGCTTGGCAAGCAAGAGGACCTGGGTTCAAACCCCAGCACCACGTACACAACTAAGTGTTGGAGCAACTTAAGGCTATGTGAAAAACTAAATAAAGTTGTTTCTCTCTTTCTCTGTCTCTCTCACTGTCCCTCTCTCTTTAAAAAAAAAAAAAATGGATTAGGGTTGCTGAGTGGGTAAAATGACGAATCCAGAGTATCAGGAATAGAGGAAGAAATTAGTACTATTACCTTTCCTTGAATGAATTAGCTATTCCAGAACAAGTTGTGTTTTTTTTTTTTTTTTTGGTACCTGGGATTGAGCCCAGGTGCACTTAAACACTGAGCCACATCCCCAGCCCTTTTAATTTTTTTATTTTGAGATAGCATCTTGCTAAGTTGCTGAGACTGGCTTTGAACTTGTGATCCTCCTGCCTCCAGCCTCCTGAGCTGCTGGGATTATGGATGTGTTCCACCATGCCCCACCAGAACAAGATACTTTTGTTCTGTCTTGTTCTGTCCAAAAATAAGATTGTTTATTCTGTGTGTGGTGGCACATGCCTGTAATCCCAGCTATTAGGAAGGCTGAGACAGAAGGATCAAAGGTTTGAGGCCAGACCCTGTCTTGAAATTAAAAAATGGAAGTGCCTGCGATGTAGCTTACTGGTCAGAGCACTTGCCTAACAGAGAGAAAAAAAAAATAAAGTTTCAGAGCTTTCCTTCCTATAGGTTAATTTAAAGCTGCTAGTATGTTCATTTGTTAAACCCATCTTGACAGGTGTCTTTGTTCTTAGCTCTTGGGCCTAGTGGGCCTCTAGGCAAGATGTCCCTGCCCATCGGGATGTGCCGCCGGGCATTCAGCTATGATGATGCCCTTGAGGACCCTGCACCCATGACTCCTCCTCCATCGGACATGGGCAGCATCCCCTGGATGCCAGTGATTCCAGAGCGCAAGTATCAGCACCTTGCCAAGGTACCTGACTCTGTTGACTGCTTCTGGCAAATGCAACCCTTTTGTTTTCCTCCCTCTGCTCCAGAAGCCTTCCAGTGACTTCCTGTACCCATAGAATCGGGCAGCAGTCACTCCCTGTGTGTTTTCTGTGTAATTGGTGTACCTCTTTTTTTTTTTTTT
>PVKS010049878.1:0-11861 GCA_004027875.1 Aplodontia rufa
CTTTTTCTTTTCTATTACATCCTAGTGCTGGTTTAAAGGTGAATCTTTTTGAGAAAAGCAACAGTAAAGAATATCTACACCAGAATGTCTTAAAAATTGCAGACTATTAGAGACATAGAAATGAAAGTGATGAGTGGAATCATACATTCAGCCTTAAATTTAAAGTATGGAATTCTTATGTGAACTCCATGACAGGAATTAATGATTCAGATATATCTCTACTTTAAATATCTCTAGATATTACTTCTACATTATTTTAGCCTAAAATCTTTAACTACAGGAAATTCTAGGCATTGCCCTAATTTTCACCCTAAGTAAATGATTCAAAGAAAGGTCTATTTTTTATTCTGCTTTTTGAAATGATATGAAATTGTCTATATTCAACCTTTTTGCCCTATAATAATGATAGTTTTGCATGTTTCCACCTAATACATGATAGCTTATTAAATATGTAAAAGTAGAAACCATCCAATATACCTCCTAAGCATTCTCAAACACTATGTGTAACCCTTTCCAAAAATCACAGCAGGTCTTCTGCACCCCCTCCCAGGCTAATCATTCTTTACTCTTCACCCATTATTCATATGAGAAATTTTCTAGACCCTTCAACATGTCAGCTGAGTGGCTGTGACAATTTTATTAATCTTCCTCTCAAACTTTGATAGTTTTCTTCAAAAAGAATGACCCAAGTGCTGACAAATAAGCTCCTTGGTGAACATGTTTACTAGTTCCTTGGCCCAAATCAGTGTAAATCCTGACTCTGAAATTGTTTTTCTAAAAAAGTTCTGAAAAGTACAACTGCCAGCATAAATTTGTGGAATTTATAGGTGAGACCTAAAAAATATTAATGGCATGTTTTCTTTTCTTTTTTTCTTTTTGGTCTTACTGCCAGCCTGCCAACACATAATCCCTTCAATAGTACTCTTGAGATCCTTACTTTGTACATTTTTCTTACTATTTTCCATCTTTTTTTTTTTTGAGCGAGGAAGAATCGGTGTTATTTATCTTTTCATCTGGTCTTTGTTTCTCCAAAGTTATTTGCATGTGTGGCACTGAAGTTTGAATCTGGGTCTTCACACATGCCAGGCAAACGCTCCAATCACTGATCCACTGCTTCAGCCCCATCCATTATTCTTTTCATTTAAAATGTAGTAATTTCTTTTGAGAATCATAGTTCTTCCCTCATTTGAAATCTGAATCAATCCTGCAATGGACTCTCATGGACATATTTGACATAGTACTCAATAAGCCATATAATCTTGGTATATAAATACAGTTATAGGTTATGTAAGGGCCATGTATAACATTGAGGAACAATTCAGTAAATATAGTTCTGTTAAACAATATGCTCTTAAACACAATTTTAGGATGGTTTCAACTAAGGCAAAAATAATGTTGATATCATTGTGGAGCAATGGATTTCTAAAATTTTCATCAGCAAATTTTATACAAAAGCTCAACATGAGAAAATTTTTGCTCATACTGCGTTTCTCTATCAACTTGGTCCTGTAGAAACCTCACTGTAGGCAAACCACAAGAGCAACATGATATTAAATCTAAATTATTGGGAGCTTAACCAAACCAAAGTTTATTTGTTGCTTCCATCAAGGTCGATGTCAATCAGGCTGCACTCATCTGTTGCTGGCTTATGGTACACATTGCATTAACCTTCAAGGTACCAGAGGCAGTTAAAGGGTTTGAAAATAAGGCAGGGCATTATACTGCCTCAGCCCCACGGTGATGCAGGCACTTTAGCACACAGTGTACTTTCACATGATACCAATGTAACTGGACATCTCTGAAATACCTGGGAGTGGAAGTATTTGCTCAGATTTAAATGTCTCAATTCCTTGCACTTTATTAAGAAGTTTCATGACTCTTCTCCTACGGTGATGCAGGCACTTTAGCACACAGTGTACTTTCACATGATACCAATGTAACTGGACGTCTCTGAAATACCTGGGAGTGGAAGTATTTGCTCAGATTTAAATGTCTCAATTCCTTGCACTTTATTAAGAAGTTTCATGACTCTTCTCCTAAAGCATACATGCCATGGTATATAAAAAAACTAATTTTAAAGAACGATTTCCTTAGTTTAAAGTAATTTCCTATGAAATGTTGTTCTCCAATTTATGTTACAAAGAACCTCATGTTTTAATTTCTGAAAGAGGCTCGAATGCCAAAATTTTATTTATCAAGTGAATATATGGACTCTTCTGCTTTGACAGACTACCTAGTATGAAGCAGGTGTGCTGTTATCTTTTGGTCTGTCTGTGAACTCTGACTTAAAGCACAGGTTCAGCAGACAAATGAACATGTCCAAGATTTCAGTTCTAAAAGATTTCTGGGACTACTCTAGTGATGGAGTAAGTATATGAAATTTAAGACCTTTGGAACAGAGACTGTGCCTTCTTCATCATTCAGTCTTTCACATTGTGCTCAGAACTAGGTACTAGCTGGGTTTTAAATTAAGTTTTGTTGACAGGAAATGAAAACTTCAGCTGCCTGCCAGACAGACAGTCCCAAGCAGGCCCTTAAGCCCAGTACATCCAAAATGAGTTCTTTCCCTCAAAATCTTGCTCTAACTTCAGAGTTTCATATTTTTGTTTCAGAAAGCACCTGTTAGACAATGATTTGGACATAATATTTTGGAGTCTGTATTGGGTCTTCCATATTCATTTTTCTCTATAGTTATCAAGGATGGTTGCCTCCAACCCTTGCCTTTTTCTCAATTTTATATTCTCCAGTCTAAGTCATGTACATATCAGCTTTCAAGTGAACTATGAAGATGACCTCTGAGCATCCAAGATCTGCTTTTCCCCATTGATAGTTCTGTTAGAATTTTCTTGTTAAAGCAGAACTTATACCATATTTCTCTAGGTGTGTTCCAGTGACACTCAAAATGAAGGCTTTTAATAAGTGTTATAGGCCAGGAAAGTGAGAGGAATATAATATTTAGGTTAAACACAATTAAATAGGATTTACCTTTTGTTCTGGCTACATTAGCATGCATTAGAAATTTATTAATAATCATTGCATATATAAACTATTGCTAATCTCTTTAACAAAAGAACCTGTTTTCTTAGGAGCATTATTTCAGAACTTTCATATTTCAAATTTTGAGGGATTTCTCATTATCAACAGACTCAAATCCAGATATGCAAGGCTCCCAACAACAGGCAAAGTGGACATTTCAAGTCTATCTTTTCATCTGCTTTTGCTCACGTATTTTCTTTTTTTCTTTTTTAATTTGTTCAACATAGTCATACATATAGGAGGGAATTGTTGCCACATAATCATGATCACATGCACAGTGAGCAAGCCAAGGCTGATGCCAGTTCATGATTTTACCCCTTTGGGTTCCCCCCAATTCCATGTTTCCCCTACTCTACCCCTGTGTTTGTTGAACTTCTTTCTCATGGAAATCAAAGTTTCCTCACTGGGTTGATAACCCTCCATTCCCTCCCTCCACTGACTTGATATCCCTCTTATTTCCACCCCTCCTCCCTGCCCCTTCCCTTCATCCCCTAGCACCAAAGGCAAGGTTCCCCTGTTCCTGTAAAAGTTTACCCATGTTGCTGTTATTATTAGCTTAGCCAAATTTCAATCTGTTTCTGATTGTATTCTAGCTTCCACATATGAGACAAAACAATGGCCTGTGAGTCTCTGAGTTTGACATATTTCACTCAGCATAATTTTTACTATCTACATCCATTTGGCTGCAAATGCCATGATATTGTTCTCTCTGATAGCAGAGTAGAATTCCATTGTATATGTGTACCACAGTTTTTGAATCCACTTGTCCAGGGAGGGGCATCTGGGTTGGTTCCATAGTTTAGCTATAGTAAATTAAGCTGCTGTAAACATTGATGAAGCTTTATCACTGTAATATGCTGATTCTAGCTCTTTTGGGAAAATACTCAGGAGTGGGATAGCTGGGTCATAAGGTGGTTCCAGCCCTAGTTTTTTGAGGAGTCTCCACACTGCTTTCCACAGTGGCTGAACAAGCTTGCAGCCCCACCAACAGTGTGACAGTGTTCCTCTCTTCCCACAACCCCTTCAGCATCTGTCATTGTTTGTATTCTTTATTTTTGCCACTCTGAGTGGAGTGAGGTGGTATCTCATTGAAGTTTTGATTTGCATTTCTGTGACTGCCAGTGATGTAGAGCATTTTCTTAGATATTTATGGGCTTTTTGGACTTTCTCCATTGAGAAATTTCTATTTAGCTCCCTAGCCCATTTTATTGATTTGATTATATGTGGCTTTAGTATTCAGTTTTTTGAGTTCTTTGTATATTCTGGATATTAGTCCTCTGTCTGAGGTATAACAGGCAAAGATTTTCTCCCACTCTGTAGGTTCTCTTTTGACACTCTTCACTTATTCTTTAGCTGTACAGAAGCTTTTTAGTTTAATAGCATCCTATTTATTTATTCTTGACTTTAATTCTTGAGGTATGGGAGTCTTGTTAATGAAGGTGGTGTGGACACCTATGTCGTGTAGTGTTGATCCTATTTTTTCTTCAGCAATTGTATAATTGCTGGTTTAATTTCTAGATCCTTGAACCATTTTGATCTGATTCTTATGCAGGATGAGAGGTAAGGATCCAATTTCATTTGTGTGCATATGGCTGTCCAGTTTGTCCAGCACCATTTGTTGAACAGGCTGTCCTTCTTCCACATTATTCTTTTGTCCCCTTTATCAAATATCAGATGGTTAAAGATTTGAAGGTTTGTCTCAGTATCTTCTGTTCTGTTCCATTGATCTTCATTTCTCTTTTGATACCAATACCACACTGTTTTTATTACTATAGCCCTAAAGTATAATTTCAGGTCAGGAATTGTGACACCTCCTGCTTTCTCTTTCTTGGTTATTTTTTGGCTATTCTGGGCATTGCACTACTTAATCTGACTATCTTCACTCCAGCCTTTAGTAGTACATCTTTTTGAATGGATTTTTTTTGTATCCTAATTCATAGTTTTTAATATTTTGAAAAACTCAATCTGTTTATCATAAATAAATACCCCTTCCTCTTTATTGAGATTTTTTGAGATTTCCCTTTTTCATATCACAGTCCTTGGTTTTCTCTCCTTAGAATGTCTCCATAGAAGGAAGGAAATGTTCTATTTGATTGAATACGCTCTGTATAATCAATAAATGGCTAGATGTTTACATTGTTATTTTATTTAGTTGTTCCATTAATCCAGTGTGAAATTATTAATAAGCATATTGTTTTAGGTTAAAAAGTACTGAGACATATATAGCTCATGCCACATGTGAAATTTTTTCTTGATTATTAACTAGGGAAGCTACAATTTAAAGCCAGATATACCTGTTACCAAAATTTTCTTCAGTTGGTTACTGTATTCCATATCACTTTGTTATTTCTTTTGTAGAATTGAATGTATGATACTGTGCATTCTGGTGATTTGTTATTTGAAGTCATTCTGTTTGGAATATATGCTCTAAAAGATTCTGTCTCCTTAGCTGTGCAAATATTATAGTAATTTGCATGTCTTTCTGAATACACATTAATTTGAACTTGATTGATTATGTTACATTAGCTACCCTAATAATGTTTTGTTCACTTCTTTTTGACGCATCATAGTTTGTATTAATTCAAATTCATGTTGAAGTATCACTGGAAGCAAGACAATATTTTCTCATATATAATATATACCCTCCCAAATCCTGTACTGTGCTTCCCTGAGACTCTTCTGCTCCAGGATGGGCTTTAAGACTCAAAGGTTACTAAGAAATTTGCTTTAAAAGTGGCAGCTTTCAAGATTAGCATTCTTAAATCAATAGCTTTCCTATACTCCGACAGTAATCCCATTCACAACAACCTCAAAAAGAATAAGATACTTGGGCCATAATCAAACAAAGGGAATAAAGAACCTCTACAATGAAAACTATTTGAATATTGAAAAAAGAAATTAAAGAATTCCCGAGAAGATGGAAAAACATTCCATGTTCTTGGTTAGGCAAAATCAATATAATTAAAATGACCATTCTGCTGAAAGCCCTGTACAGGTATGGTGCAATCCCCATCAAGATGCCAATGGCATTCTTCATGGGTATTGAAAAAGAAGTTCTTAAAATTACTTGGAATAACAAGAAATCCAGTATGGTGAAAATATTACTAAGCAAGGAAGATGAAATGGGAGGAGTCACAATACCTGATCTGAAATCAGGGTTATAAGATTATTGTAACAAAAACAGCATATTATTAGTATTGAAACAGACATGAAGATTCTGAGGGAAGATGGCGACCTGAAGCGTGACAGCATTTCCTGGGGCTCTGAGTCTGCTTGGGAAAAATCCACTGCATCAGCAATTTTCCAAGGTGTGTCCAGGGGAAACTATATTTGATTGTCTACTATTAGTTTGTGAAGCTTTTTTATAGGGAGCCGAGTCTTAGGAGTTTTGAGAGAAGGGAAAAAAATTAAAAAAAAGAATCTGGGGGATTTTCCCCTCCCGCCACGGGCACAGAAGCCTGCCACTGCAGACAGCTTGCTAGAAAGAGTTCTGTCTGCCCTGCCAGGATTACTGGTACAGCTCCTTGCTTGGTTTTTGCGGAGCATTCCTACGAGTTTGGAAATAGGAAGTTTTTGTCTGTTCTACCAAGAACAGGAACAGTACCCTTCCATCCCATGGCTTGCTGGACACATTCCTGACTGGCTCCAGGGACAGGAATACAAACGGCAGCCGCCGATCCAGCGGGTCTGACCAGAAACATAGATTTCATTGCTAAACACACCCTGTCCTTAACTAATTAGACCCCCGCCAAACTCGTACTCTGTGAGGGGCTATAGCTGTGCTCGAGGATGGCCCCCTGGGGTGCCCGGTCTCTCGCCGCCTTACAAGCAACAGGACTACATTTCCCATTGGCTGCAAAGGCGGTGCTACGGTGCTTCTGTCAGAACTAGGGGAATTTTTCCCGTTCGGACAGGAACACTGACAACTTCCTTTTCATTCCTTGCACTTATTGGTCACAATCCCGCACCAGCTGCAGAGACAGGGCAGCAAGCCGCATTAAAGATCCAGTGGATCTGAGCAGAAACATAGATTTCATCGCTAACCCCATCCTGTCTGTAACTAATTACACCCCCGCCAACCTTGCACTCTGTGAAGGGAGAGAGCTGTGCTTAGAGACGGCCCCCCGGGGTGCCCGGTCGCTCGCCACCATTAGGAGCTACAGGACTACATTTCCCATTGGCCACATAGGCGGTGCTAAGGTGCGTATGTTGGAAGGAGGAGAAAATTCTCTGTTCGGCTAGCAACGGTGGCAACTCCATTATGTTCCACACTCACTGGTCACAATCCCACATCAGCTACAGAAGTAACCATGACAGTGGATGCGAGCAGAGACACAGATACTGTTGCTGAACCAGTCCCTATCCTAAGCAAAACATTCGTCTCCCAAGCCCGCACATTGTGGAGAGCAATCCTGGTACTGGGAGACAGCCTGCAGGGGGCCACTGACTGAGAGACATTCACATTGAGGTCCCAGAGACACCCTCATTGTCTATAGATACAAGATTTCATTAAGAATTTTTTATTTGTTATTTTTATTTTCTTTTACTTTTTTAGCTTTTAAATTTTTTTATTTTTAACTCATTATCTTTTTAATTTTTATTCTTGCTCTATCTTATTTTTTATCTCAGCATATTTTATTTTATTTTTTTATTATACTGATTTTTTTCTTTTTTTCTTTCTTTCTTTTCCTTTCTTCCTCTCTTTCCCATTTCTAGCTTTATGATTAATACTAAAGTTAATGTTGGTGGATATAAATATTTATTTGTGTGGATATAAATATTTATTTGTGTGTATATATTGTTGATTGACTACTACTCTTTCTAAGTCTTGTTAGCCTCTACTGCTACCGCTATAACATTAGATCCCAACTAGGAAAACGTTCCATGATAGCATGATAGACTCTACCCTTGGAGAGTGAAGACAACTACACCCCATACTAACCTCTTCCTCCCCTATACACTGATAATCCCTAAATATAAGCATTTATCCCTCACCCTATCCCAAAGACTTTACCCTTCCTGCATCCCAATCCTATATTTTCCTTGACCTACTCCTCCCTAATCTCTTGTCCCTCTTTACTCGAAGGCAAGAGCAATTTCTTACCTCCCCTACTCACCTCCTTGAATTCCTAGTCATCCCTTCCCCCCATTTTCGGAGAGACCCTGATATCTGAAGAAATAGACACGCAGCAAAACGGGCATTGGCTGGCTCTCATAATTCGCTGAGAGTTCTCTCTCGAAGTAACCCATTACAACAAAACTAAGCCATAAGAAGCTCCAATTACTCCACCAAGAGCAATTTTCTTGAAGTACAAATCATGCTCTTGGACCCAGAAAATGAGGAAAAGGAAAATATTTCACTTCCTCAACCCCAAAGCTCTCCACCAAAGGACCCCATTGGCTGGAGCCCTAAATGAAAATCAAAGGCATTGTGTCAGCATTATGATTAGTCATGCAATCAAGGAGGAATTAAGAATTGAGTTTAGACAACAATTTCATGCAATCAAGGAGGAATTAAGAATTGAGTTTAGACAACAATTTCAAGAGATGAGTAACAACTTCTACAGGGAAATAAGGGAGCAGTTCCACGAAATGAGAGATCAGCTATACAAAGATATAGAAATTCTGAAAAGAGATGTAACAGAGCTATCAGGATTGAAAAACACGGTTAATCAAATCAAATCCTCTCTGGAAGAAACCAACACCAGAGCTTGCTCTACTGAAAACAGAATATCAGCTCTTGAAGAACGAGAATCGGATAGTGAAGATAGGCTAAACAAGGTAGAAATCAAAGATGATAAATGGGATAAACAGCTTATAATACATAACCAGAACTTCCAAGTAATATTTGATGAGATGAGGCATAATAATTTGAGAATCATTGGCCTGGAGGAAAACTCTGAACAGCAAGCAAGAGGTTTAAAGAACCTTTTAAGTGAAATCATAAGTGAGAACTTTCCACATTTTTCTATCAATCCAGATTATCACATACAAGATGCTTATAGAACTCCAAATAGACCTAATCAATTAAGAAGCTTGCTAAGACATATTATATACAAAATGAATAACAGAGAAATCAAGGAGAGAATTGTGAAAGCTGCTAGAGAAAAGCCCCAAATCACATTCAGAGGCAAACCAATTCGGATCACTATGGATTTTTCAGAGCATACAATGAAGGCCAG
Organism: Aplodontia rufa; assembly: GCA_004027875.1. Classification (NCBI taxonomy): domain Eukaryota; kingdom Metazoa; phylum Chordata; class Mammalia; order Rodentia; family Aplodontiidae; genus Aplodontia; species Aplodontia rufa. Next base: position 9,219 of record PVKS010049878.1, read on the forward strand.
AAGAGCTTGGAACAGTACCCTTCAAGTGTTACAAAATAACAACTTCAACCCAAAGATAATATATCCGGAAAAACTCAGCTTCAAATACAAAGGGGAAATTAAATACTTCAATGACAAACTCAAGCTAGCAAGACACATGAACACAGATCCGGCTCTACAGAACATTCTCAAAGATGTACTCCATTCTGAAGATAGTACCAATGATATGCTAAATCCTTAAACTAGGCAGAAACAATTATCACTCTATACAAAAATAGACTTTCAAGATGACTCAAAACTCTGTAATCAATACAAAGTATGTGAACCAGCCTCCCATATCTATTCTACCCTTGAATGTGAATGGTCTCAATGCCCCAATTAAAAGACACAGACTGACCCACTGGATCAAAAAACAAAATCCAACAATATGTTGCCTGCAAGAGACACATTTGACACTGAAAAATAGACACAGGCTGAAAGTGAAAGGTTGGCAAAATGTCTACCAGGCCTGTGGCCCAAAAAAGAAAGCTGGTGTAGTGATTTTAATTTCGGACAAAATTAATTTCCAACTAAAACTAGTCAGAAAGGACAAAGAGGGTCACTTTATCATACTAAAAGGGACATTTCACCAAGAAGATATAATGATAATCAACATTTATGCCCCCAATTACAACCCCCCCAAATATATGGAAAAAAATACTTAAGGACATTAATCCCCTCATTGATCTCAACACAATAATTCTGGGGGACTTCAACACACCATTATCAACTCTAGACAGATCATCAAAACAAATAATCAATAAAGATGTCTCCAATCTGAACAACTCTATTAAACAATTGGGCTTAACAGACATTTACAAAATATTCCATCCTAAGACAGCTGAATTTACCTTCTTCTCAGCAGCTCATGGATCCTTCTCTAAAAAAGATCACATCCTAGTTCACCAGGACAATCTTAGCAAATATAAAAAAGTAGATATAATCCCATGTAGTCTGTCAGATCATAATGCTATGATCTTAGCAATCAACAACAGGAGAAACAATAGAAACTATTCAAATACTTGGAAATTGAATAATTACCTCTTAAACGAAGGATGAGTAAAAGAGGAAATGAGAACAGAGATCATGAAGTTTTTGGAATTGAACGAGAATGAGGAAACATCATGCCAAAACCTCTGGGACAGTATGAAGTCTTTCTTAAGAGGTAAATTTATACCACTGAGTGCATACATCAAAAATCTAGAGAGAGAGCAGATTAATAGTTTTATGCTTCAACTCAAACAACTTCAAAAGGAGGAACAATCCAACCCTAAATCTAACAGAAGACAGGAAATCACCAAAATCAGAGCTGAAATCAACGAAATTGAGAACAAAAAAAGCTATTCAATCTATGAACTAATCCAAGAGTTGGTTCTTTCAAAGAGTTAACAAAATTGACAGACCCCTTGGCAAACTCACCAAAAGGAGGATGGAAATGAGGCAAATCAACAAAATCAGAGACGAAAATGGGAATATCACCACAGACCCATCCAAGATACAGAAGATTATCAGAACATATTTTGAAACTTTATACTCTGCCAAATTTGATAACCTGGAGGACATGGACAGGTTTTTGAACACATACGACATCCCCTCTTTAGGAGGACATTGAAAACCTCAACCAACCTATCACGGAAAGTGAAATTGAAGCAGCAATCAAAGCTCTCCCAAAAAAAGAAAAGTCCAGGTCCCGATGGATATATGGGAGAATTCTACCAAGCCTTCACAGAAGAACTAACACCGATCCTCTTCAAGCTCTTCCAGGAAATTGATAGAGAGCGATCACTCCCAAACACTTTCTATGAAGCAAAAATTACACTGATTCCAAAGCCCAACAAAGACACATCAAGGAAAGAAAACTATAGACCAATTTTCCTGATGAACATTGATGCAAAAATCCTTAATAAAAATCTTAGCTAATCGGATACAAAAGCACATTAAAAAGATAATCCATTTTGATCAAGTGGGCTTCATTCCAGGTAAACAAGGCTGCTTCAATATACGCAAATCAATAAATGTAATTCACCACATAAACAGAATTAAAAACAAAAACCATATAATCATCTCAATTGATGCAGAGAAGGCATTTAATAAAACTCAACACCACTTTATGCTCAAAACTTTGGAAAAGATAGCGGTCAAGGGAAGACACTTTAACTATGTCAGAACCATCTATGACAGACCCATAGCCAACATTATCCTCAATGGAGAAAAACTGAAAGCATTTCCACTGAATTCAGGTATGAGACAAGGCTGTCCGCTATCCCCACTCTTGTTCAACATAGTCCTTGAAACCCTTGCCATTGCTATCAGGCAAGAGAAGGAAATCAAATTTATTCGTATAGGCAAAGAGGAAGTCAAGTTATCTCTGTTTGCAGATGACATGATTTTATGCCTGGAAGACCCACTAACATGGGCCAGAAAACTCCTAGAGCTCATAGGTGATTTTAGCAAAGTAGCTGGCTACAAGATCAACTCCAGCAAATCACTAGCATTTCTTTACACCAGCAACAAATCCGCAGAAGAAGAAATCAGAAAATCTCTCCCATTCACCATCACTTCCAAAAGAATGAAATACTTGGGCATTAACCTTACAAAGGATATTAAAGACCTATTCAAAGAAAA
>PVKS010049879.1:0-11805 GCA_004027875.1 Aplodontia rufa
TTGTAGGATATTCATATAAATTATGAATATTAATCTCTTATCTGTCATATGTTTTGAAAATCTTTCCTCCCATTCCAGATAGACTACCTTTTCACTTTGTTATTTTTTTGGCTGTGCCAAGTTTTAAGTTCAATGTTACCTTATTATCTACTTACACTATTGTTGACCATAATCTTTGTGTTATATCCAAAAGTTTTATTTAGGTCAATATTCAGAACTTTTCTTCTTTGTTTTCCTCTAGTAGTTTTACAGTTCCAGATCTTAAATTTCAGCCTTTAATGCACTTTGGGTTGATTTTTTTTTAATGTAACATAAGATATGGATCCAGTTTGATTTTTCTGTGTGTGGTTATTTTTGGTGACAACAAGAATGAGCTAGAAGTACATTATGCTAATGAAATAAGACAAACAAAACAGATGAATGCTACATGACCTCATGTATTAGTGTAATCTAAAATAGTCTAAATCAAAGACAGGAAGTATAATGATGATTACCAGGAGCTGACAGCATAAAATTATTTAGAGATTTTAGTAAATGTGTACAAGATTTAGTTAATCAAGAGGAATAAGTTCTGAATATCCAGTTTATAATAAAATGACTATAGTTAACAATATTTTATTCTTTCCCTGAAATTTTCTAAGAGGATAGTTCTTTTTAATTTTTTGGTTTTATTAGTGAATCATGGTTATATATAATGATGCAGTTCATTGTGACATATGCATAGAAGTACATAACATAAATTGTCCTACTACCTTCCCTCCTCCTTCCCCTTTCCTTCCACTCTTCCCTTCCCTGATCCCTTTCTTCTACTGTTTTCCCTTCTGTTTTTACAAGAACCCCCTTTTTAAATCCATATTTCTCTGGAGATTCCATATATGAGAGAAAAACAGAAAAACAAATAAAACAAATTTACTCTTTCATGTAAACAAACTATTATACGAATTCCATATCTCATGCATCTTTCTCATTTAACTAATACTTTCAGGTCTCTACCATGTTTTAAAAAATACGCTCATTGCTGAAAGTAAAAGAGTAAATGACTTGAATGTGGCATTTTTACCTAGGTTTACAATCCATAAAAAATTGAACAAAAATTAGCTTTACAAAGAATGAGAAGGAGTGATTAATAGTCTGTGAGAGCACGGGAATGGATAGTAACCTGTGTTGGAAGTTAGGTGAGGCTTCCCACAGGAAAAGTGGTCTAAATATAATATCTTCTATGAACAGACTTTACTTTCAGGAAAAGGTAGAGAAAAGAAAAATACATTCAAATTCTTGAGGTCAAGATGATGAACAGATAGAAAAAAGAGTAGTTGGAAAGGATTTGAAGATATCTTTAGAAAGAAAAGAAGTAAACTGAATTATCTAAGTGCTCTAATATTGGTATCCAACAGTCTTAAGATGAGATCCTGAATCCAAAGCAAAATAAATGTGTATTAATAGTGAACTAGTCTTTTCCTAAGTCACAGTCTTCATTTGCAAAATTGAAACAATAATACTTAATATAAAAGGGTTTCTTCAAAATTGAATAATATTGGATTCAGAGTATGCACAAATAATTATGCAATAAAAGATAGTTAAATTAATTTTATTTTAATTGACAAAATAGTGATTGCATATATTTATTGGGTACAATGTAATATTTTGATACATGTATACATTTTATAAAGATTAAATCGAAGTAATTAGTAAAAAGAAACAGGATAGTTTTTAATATTCCCACTATATAGCAAAAAAACAAGAGGAGAAAAGGGAAGAAGAAAAAGTCTGCTATATGAGTTCTTGGCTATTTTAATTAGCTTGATTGTGGTGAAATTTCACAATATATCACCATATTGTAGTTACAAAATTCATTTGGAAAAATAAGGGAACCAGAATAACAAAAAACATCCTTAGTGAGAAGAACGAAGCAGGGGGTATCACCCTACCAGACCTCAAATTATAATACTGAGCTATAGGAACAAAACAGCTTCGTATTGGCCCAAAACAGACATGAAGGCCAATGGAATAGAAGATATAGAAACGAACCCACATAAATACTTGTCTCATACTGAACAAAGGTGCCAAAAATATATGTTGGAGAAAAGATAGTCTTTCTAACAAATGGTGCTGGGAAAACAGGAAATCCATATAGAAGAAAGAAATTTGACCCCTACCTCTCACCCTGCGCAAAAGTCAACCCAAAGTGGATTAAACACCTAGAAATTGGAGCAGAAACCCTGCACTTACTAAGAGAAAATGCAGAACCAACACAGCTTGTTGGCACAGGAACTGACTTCCTTAATAAGAATCCTAATGTGCAAGAAGTAGAATTAAAAAAATCAATAAATGAAATGGCATAAAATTAAGAAGCTTTTTCACAGAAGAGAGCACCTACAGAATGGAGATCTTTGCACCTGCTCCTTAGATAGGTCATTAAAATCCAGAATATAAAAATAATTCACAAAACTTAACATTAAAAGAACCCAACAACCCCATCAATAAATGAACAAAAGAACTACACAGACATTTCTCAAAATAAGAAATAGAAATGGTCAATACATGGAAAAATGTTCAACCTTTCCAGCAATTAAGGAAATGCAAATCAAAACTGCATTGTGATTTCATCTCACTCCAGTAAGAATGCTAATTATCAATAACACAAATTACATTAAATGTACCTTTTACATATATTTACTTACTCTTGACCATAACTTAATTACTTTGGGAAAAAATAAAATAAAATTACCTTTTCCAAAAAAGAAGAGAAATAATACACTAAAACAATATTACTAGAAAAAAATGGAGGTTTTGTCCCCTCTTTTCTTTGTGATACATAGTGAATTGAATTAGAGTAAGGAACTAGATATCAGACACAGGGAATCATAGACATCACATTGCATCCTAATGCTGAAAGTATTGGTTGTTAAAACTCAGAACTGACACTTTCTCCAAAATTTGTTGTTGACTAAAGGGAGTTTACTTGCTATAATTGCATCCATTTCTGTGGGGCAGCCCACACTCCATACCTATTTACTAAAATGAAAAATTTAACTTCTTGTTTTAATTAAGACAATTTTGAAGGCCCATCTCAACTTTAGAGTATGTATAAAACCCCTAAAGCTTTGTGGAGACTACATAGTTATTTAACTTCTTCCTCTGTATTCCTGCTGGCTTTACCTCTTCTACACGTCAGTCACTGATCACAACTTAGTAAACCTCCTGAATACTTACATCAGAGTCTCCATGTCACTGCCTGGGAAGCTCAACTGTGACAAAAATTATGAAGAGAAAAGAAAGAATCATTTTGCAAAAGGGATCAAAATCTGCACAAGATTACAAAATTAGAAGCACAGACAGGATAATTGCTTAATCAGGATGCACATTTCTTTGGAGATTAAACAAGGCATGAATATGTGGAAGAAGATAAATGATGAAATTGAAAACTGAGCACATTTATGCCTAATAGCCTTTTGTTCCCGTGCTGTTGAGACCCAGTTCTTCTGTTGAGATGGGAAAATATTTTTTAGCTTTCATAGAAGTTATAATTTTTTAATACAATAAGCATGGAGAATGGAGAACGGAGGTGGTTAGCACAGGTATGGTGAATATATTTGGAGTAATGCTGAGGGAAAAAATGAACTTAGAACAAGCATAACAAAAAAGGGCAGATATCTCAAATATTAGCCAATGCTTTTTTTTTTTAAAGAAGTTTACTAAGTTGAGATTTAGTAATGTCAGTGAACAGGGGATAGAAATCCCAGCTCTTGTTATTTCAGAGAATTTTTGTGATGATCAATAAAATATATATGTCAAAGTAAATTTCATAACAAATTATAATGATTAAATTCATGTCAATGGTTGTTCAGTTAATGTAATTAAATACTGAATAAACTTTGCAAAGATATTGCATAATATGTAGAGAGAATTAAAATGTAAAGCCTTAACTGCACTAATGTAAAGTCTTAACACCTACGCTCTGAAGTGTCCCTCACTACCCACTGAAATAAAAATGCTCCAGGATCATCGGATAAGGAGCTTTGTGTGGCAACTTTTAAAGTTTAGTAAGAGTGCCATTCAAAGATCAATGTACCTTAATAAAAACTCTTTTCTCTGCACCAAGTGCCAATAATATCCTTGTTATTTGATCCCACTTTCCTGGGGTCTTGAGATTCGAGTAGTCTTTGATCTGTGTGTTGTTTCTTGGCCTGAGGCACAGCTATGCATTTTAATGTTTTGCTGTACTCATCTTGACCATGTTATTAAAATTGATTCCATTAGCTGTCTGTTCATTTAGCTCTGTTAAAATGCCCCCCTCAGTGAATAGCTCTAAGGAGCAGAGGTACAATCATCATATTGGCTCCCTTTATTACTGAGCTGGAAGGAAGTCTGAATACAATGTGTCTTCAAAAAAATTAAATAAATACATACATAGAAAAGAAAAATAAAATTCCAAAAGATTTGTAGTTTGGCTTTCAGTTTATAGACTATCTGTATTCCCTGATGCTGAGGAAGCATAAAGAATGGTGGAGTACCAATGCTCACTTGGCCAAAACTTTAAATAGGTATGTATTAGGGGTATGTATTAGGTTCTTCAGAGAAACAACACACACACGCACACACACATCCAATTGCCACAGTTCTGAGAATACCCTATTTGGTATGTGTGGGTGCAGATACAGATAGGATTATTGATATATCTATATTTAGGAATCATATAGGAGACCCTCTCATCTATGAATCATTTTTGATCTCTCAATCTGTTATGGTTTGAATGTGAGGTGTATCTCAAAAGCTCACGTGTGACAATTTGAGAAAGCTGAGATGACATGATTGGATCATAAAAGCCTTAACCCAATCAGTGAGCTAATCCTCTTACAGGGATTAACTGGCAACTGTGGGCTAGTAGGGTGTGGCTAGAGGAGGTGGATCATTAGGGGTGTGCCTTTGGGGTACATATTCTGCACCTCGCTTGGAGCTGCTCTCTCTGTTCTGTTTCTGAAAGTGACAACTTGAGCTCTCTTCCCTGGATCCATGCCTTCCGCCATGCTATTCAGTCCCACCTGAAGCCCTGAAAAAAAGAACTGGCCATCTGTGGACTGGGGCCTCTGAAACAGTGAGCCCCTAAATAAACCTTTTCCTCCTAAAATTGTTCTTGTCAGGTCTTTGGGTCACAGCTGTAAAAAATGAATTAAACACAATGCAAGTTAATTATATGTCATCTGATCTAATGATCATCTTGCACCTTAATTTAGTTCTTGTTTTATTTGACTGTGTTTACGTCTAAGGAAAGGAAGCATGACAAAGCAAGGAAGAAATGGGCTACAGTGTGGCATACTTGACTTACAATCCTGGCTCAAATACTGAGGAGCCATGTGCTGTGAACAAGTCAATTAACCACACTGTCCCTCAACTTCCTTTTTTGTAAAAGATAGGAATAATGCCCATCACATGTCATAGCTCTAAGAAATAATTGTTAATTTATATGAAGTGTATATATATATATATATATATATATATATATATATATATGATGGTGTCTGACACCTAGTATATGCTTGCTACTATTATAATACTTATGTTGAGGTTTTTTTTTTTTTACTATTATTTCTATTCCCAAGCAGACACTAGGTATGTTATTTGGCCATTCAAAAAGAAATGGCAAAGAATCATAAAATAAATTGTATCGATGTTTAATTATTTATTCTCTGTTTGAAATCTAGTCTACTCTTGCTAGAATAACTGACCAAAAGTGCAGAATTTATGTTGAGTGTATTTTTTCAGCCCATCTTCTAAATAAGAGACATAGTATCATAAATAATAAATAAAACTCCTTTAGTGTTCAAATTGCTCCTCATCTGGGGCTGAGAAGCTTAAAATATATCTTTAAATACTCACTTAAATCATGAAATAAGATAATTCATCATCAACAACAAAAAAGTCAACAGTAGAGTCGCTTATCTGTCTGATTAATTATTTTAAATTTATATGCAATGTATTTATTTAAATTCAGTTTATTAAGTGTCTCCTACTTATCAGGTACTTTGGAAGGTGATGAATATCCAGACATGAATTGAATTTTGTCCTTCAAATTTTAGAGAAGAGAAGATATTTTGATATGGTTAGCATAAATACAGAAACAAAAGATTGTAGAAGTCTGAAAACTAGTAAAGGAAACTTGGAATGATACATAGTTCCAAAATATTAAACTTCAAGCTAGAGGAATTCAGAGAAAGGAATAATGGGTAATTCAGAAAGCTTTGTCTGGGGGGTTGGAGCAGTAGCTCAGCGATTATGGTGCTTGCCTGGCATGTACAAGTACCCAGGTTCTCACCCAACACCAAATATACATCTATGTGTTGGAGGAACGACAAAAACCAGATAAAAAATTAATGAAATTGATTCTCTCTTTGTCTCTGACACTCTCTTTTAAAGAAAGAAAGAAAGCTCTAGCTGGTTTTAGCAAGCCAATTATTTGGGATTGGGCTGGGAAATTTTTCAAGGATTTAATCGGATGATCCACTGGGTAATGGAAGCAAGACCAACAAAGATTCAGCAAAACAGAAATGTTCTAAAAGGAACTAAGAGAGACTCTGGAATGACTGAGCGATTTGGAGATATGAAACTAGGAAGAAAGGATGTTGCACTTTCTGTAAGTCTTGCTAAGACTATTCTGTGGACAGTGGAACACCACAGAGCACTTTTGGGAGAGGAAGTTGAAAGATTCAGAGAGATCTAGAAAACAATTTTACGCTCATGCTAGATTAAAGATTTTCAATTAAAAGGTCATGTCCACGAAAAGTATGAGAACTTACTGAGGATAGTAGTGGGAAAAGTACTGAAGGGCAGCATTTGAGAAACGACTGATTAGCAGATTTAAAATATAAATTAGAGTTTCAGGTGAAAAAGATAAAGATGTCGTTGAGCCCCTCTGATTTCATCACAAGAAAAGGGCAACGTTTTTTGAGATGGGGGACAGTGGAGGAAGAAAATTATCAAGGGTTTGAGGATAAGATTTTGGTTATAGAAAGGTGGATTTTGGTTTTCAAGGGCAGATAGTGAGTCAGAAACTTGGAGAATGTTGATTTTGTCAGTCAAGAGGTGGGGCAGGAGGAAGACATCCTCGTTCTCCCAAGAGACTGTGCTTGCCTCCATGGAAGTAAGCAGCAGTACCAAGATCTGGAGGAGCAAGAAGACGTTTCTCTATTTAAAGCATCCCTACTTTATGTAAGGTCATGATCACAGACGTAAACAAAATAACGAACCTGCTACTATTTTACTGGATGAATGAAGAATAGCAATGCCAAATGCTGCATGTACATTGTGTAGAGTGAAGACACAGCACATTGAACTTTGCAGCTAGGGGTTATTCTGAATTGGTTTGGTTTATGCCACATTTTTGCAACAAGCTAATGCTTGTCATTGTAAAAACATCAGCTGATTATGTCATTTTACATCTTTTCTGTTGCTTCTATCAGTATGATCCTGAGACATTATTTGGAGAACCAAAGAGCTCAGCCAGTACTGAAAAGGTACACTTCAACTGAGTCTGTATCCTGGTTGGTACTGATCATCACTCCACACAGAATTAGGAACCTGTGACACCAAATACTCGTCTTAACAGATGGCACTGCACAGTGTGTTACCAGCAGTCGCTGAGCAGGAGTAAATCAAAACAGAAAAGGTGAGGCAATTTGTGTCATTTAATATTAAGACTCTTTTCTTTCACATGCATAGGGAGTAGTATTTGGGTGTCCACATTAAAAAAGGATTCTCTTCTTGTTACTTGCTGAAATTGCCTACTCCTCATAAGGCTTAACCCAAATTGCAAAAGACACTTGGCAGTGAGTATATCTCTGCAGGGATGCTAGTTATTCTTTCATCCTTGTATTTGGCAAAGATTGAAGTGCTATTGATTCATCTCTTGTATTCTCTGTTGGAGTGGAATATGTTGCACTTGAATGATAATATACACACCTGTTGTCTTTGTCAAAAATGAACCTCATGGAGGAGAAAGGGTGTGAACTGCTCTCTTTTGCTTCCCCAAGGAACAAACCAAAAGAATATAAAATATAGGACAAAAGAGCAAGCAAATAAAAACTCTACAGGCAATGATGTAATTTGACTCGGAGAAAAACGAAAAGAAAAACCTCATTTTTAGCATTTGACAGGTTCAGTGGGATAAGTGCTTGCAGCAGGAACAATTTTCAAACTTTGTAGAGGTAAACACCAGTTTGCAAAATGTCTGAGCATTGATCATTTAGGTCTAGTGACCCATGAAATCTAGCACACCCCTGCCAGTGCATAAGCATGTGTGTGTGTGTGTTGTGTGTGTGTGTGAGAGAGAGAGAGAGAGAGAGAGGGAGGGAGAGAGAACTGGATGCTTTTATGGTAAGAATATTTATCATTTTCAAAAATCATCATTGTTGCTTTTATCTACATTTCTTGAAGTTTTCTATGCACAGAAAATAACTACAAACACTCATTTTATCATTTTTAGCTCTTAGTACTCTGATCTCATGTCATAAGAAAAATAAAATTCATGAAGAATAAATTCCATGTTTATTTCTTCCCCAAAGTACATGTTAGTGTGTGCCCTGAATGCTCTTTGGTTCTCAGTAAGGCTAGCTATGTCCTTTTTTATCTAATGTATTAAGATTAAGAAAGACATTTATCATTTTGGGTCAGATACTTCACTTTTTAAATTGATTTTTAAATGACAAATAATTGTGTATCTTTATGAGGTATATTATGAAGTTTTGTTCTGTGTAGAAATTATAAAAAGATTCAAACTAAGTATGATATTGATCACATTATCAGTTTAATTTTTGTGCTGAGAATGTTTTTAAAAATCTATTATTTTTTGCATGTCTTTTTAACTGTATTTTTAAATATATTTTATTAAGGAATTGAGTTATTGTATAATCACAAAATCATTTAAAGTAGCAATATGATATGCATATACACTTAAACAAGAATTACCCCTTAGATCCTTTCCTATTCTCCCTATTCTTTTAGTGAATATGAAATATAAATTACAATAGATCACTAAAACTTAGTCTTCTAGAGTAAATGAAGCTTGTATTCTTTAATCAACATCTTCACTTTCCCCATCCAAATTTAATCCCAGATCTTGGAAATCTTTCCATTCTGTTCCTGTGAGGTTGACTTTATATATTATATATGTAAGTGAGAACATACATTGCTTTCATGTACCAGTCTTGTTTGACTTGGCATACTGCTCCCCAATTCCATCCGAGCTGCAACAAGTGACAGAAATTTCCTTCTTTTTAAGGTTATATAGTATTCCAATGTGCAAATATACCACATTTTCTTTATCTATTCAATTATTTGTAGACACTTAGGTTGCTTCCATACTCTATTGTAAATAATGCTGAAATCAGAACATGCAAGTGAAGATATTTGTTTACAGACCAGTATAAATTTTTGGACAAATAGACCGAGGTGAACATGCTGTGTCAATCAAGCTCCATGTTATTTTCCAGAATGACAGCACTAATTTACATTTTAATGAATAGTGCACAAAGGTCCCAGTTCTCCACACCATCACCAATACTTGCGATCATTTATCTTTTTCATGTGGCCATTTCAATAGATGTGAGATCATATCTCATTGTGATTATCAATTTGCATTTCTCTGATGTTTAAAATGTTGAGCCTTTGATCATATATCTGTTAGTCATTTGTATCATGTATTTTTTTTTTTGAGAAATGTTTGTTCGGATTCTTTACACTTAAAAACATCAGCTTGTGGGCTGGAGCGGTGGCTCAGTGGTTTCGGTGCTTGCCTGGCAAGCACGAGGACCCGGGTTCAAACCCCAGCACCACGTACACAGCTAAGTGTTGGAACAACAAAGGCCATGTGAAAAACTAAAGTTGTTTCTCTCTTTCTCTGTCTAGCTCACTGTCCCTCTCTCTAATAAATAAATAAATAAATATCCCATTTATTAAAAAAATATATTTATATCAGCTTGTTCTCTTGCTATTGTTTATATTCTTCCTGTATTTTTTTTTCAGGGCTGAGACCGAACTCAGGAACTTACGCATGCTAGCAAGCGCTCTGCCACTGAGCTAAATCCCCAACCCCTCTTCCTGTATTTTTGATACTGGCCTTTTCCAATGTTTTACAAATATCTTCTCCAATCCGTGCATCGTCTCTGCACTTGGTTGCTTCCTTTGCTGTGTATAAACTTTTTAATTTTGTGTAACCCCATTTGCCCATTTTTGTTTTGTTGTCTGTGCTTTCAGAATCCTGTCCAAGAAATCATTTCCAGACTGATCTTGTTTCCTTGTCCCTGTGTTTTCTTCTAGTTTCTGTACAACTACAGGCCTGACAATTCAAAATTTGTCGATTTTGCTTTGTTTTTTATTTGATGTGACAGTGGGTCCAATTAAATTCTTCTGCATGTAGAAATCTATTTGTTGAAGAGGTTGCCCTTTCCTTATGGTGCACCCCTTGCACTTTAGTAAAGAATCAATCAACCATAAATACCTGGATTTATTTCTGGACTTTCTTTTCCATTCCGTGGATAGCTGCATCTATTTATTTATTTATTTATTTATTTAATAATTTATTTATTTATTTATTTTAAGAGAGTGGGACTCAGAGAGAGGGAAGAAACATTTTTTTTTTAAATTTTTTCATCTGCCCTTTGTTTCTCCAGCACTTAGTCATGTCTGTGGTGCTGGGGTTTGAACTCAGGTCCTTGTGCATACCAGGTAAGTGCTCCATGTGTTGAGCCACAGCTCCAGTCCAGAAGCTCCAGAAGCTGTGTCTTTTAATGCCAGCCATCTGCTTTTAACTATGATAGCTTTACAATAGACTTTGAAATTGCAGTGAGATGCATCCAGATTCTTTTTTTTTTTTTTTTTTTTTTTTTTTTTGTTCTTGTTTTGGTTATTATGTGTTTTTTGTGTTTTTAAAAATCTTGAGAATTATATTGTATTTCTGTGAAAAATGCCAGAATTTTTGTATGGATAACACTGAATTGGTAGATCAATTTAAATACAGTAGTTACTTTCATAAGAATAATTATTCTGATTCTTGCAAATGAGATATTTTTCCATTGTGTATGTATGTGTGTGGTGTCTATATGTGTGTGTGTGTGTGTGTGTGTGGTTTCTTTCATCAGTGTTTTATAATTTGTAGTGTTTTTTTAATGTGGAATTGCCATTAGTTGACTTTAAATCAAAAGTAATGCTCGTAGTCCCTGTTCCCAAAATAAACATTTCAATTCAGAAAAATAACAGCTAAAATTTTAAGATAAATTGAAGAAGAATTATATATTTGGTTTTTTTAAATGACAATGCACAAACATATATATACATACTGTGGTATTTTGAAGGGTGGGATAAGGGAGGGTAATTGGGGGAGCACTCGTGGGGGTAACTGCAATATCCAGAATATATACACATTTTATATTGTTTTGTTAAAATCTTGTAAGGTTGTTCAAAAATAAAAAATAAAAAAAAATGTCCACTGTCAAAAGTAACTAATTTATGAACCATGATTGCTTCTATGAAAAAATTTTTATATTGACATAATCTTACAATGATTCATTGCTACACATTCATACATTCTCACATAACTACAATATAACTTGATCCCAATTCTTGCCCAGGATTTACCTTCCCCAACCCTACCCCCGTTGTTCTTTTACTTCAACTGCATTCTCCCTGATTGCAGATATTAATGTGTGTATATGCATATATAATATTTTTTAAATTTTCTAGTTTTAAATGACTGTAATAATGTTATTTAGCTTTTCTTGGGAGTAAAATATACCTTATAGTATTTATAGTATA
>PVKS010049880.1:0-11783 GCA_004027875.1 Aplodontia rufa
CCTCCTTCTTCTTAAGAGAGAGGGACAGTGAGAGAGAAAGAGAATCAATCTTTCTTTATTTTTCCACCTGGCTTTGGTTTCTCTAACATTTAGCTGTGTACGAGGTGCCGCAGTTCAGGCATTTCGCTGTGTACGAGGTGCCGCAGTTCAGACTTGGGTTCTTGCACTGCTTAGCCACTGCTCCAGCCCCCAGAACCTGCCTTAAAAGCCTCCAGCTTTACTTGCTTTTGGTAGAGCTGACACCGTGTACATCTTAAATGACATCAAAAGATCATTATCTTTTAAACATTTATGTATGTCTGTACTTTGTTTACAACTTTCCTGCCAGGATTTCAAGGCCAAGTTGGTCAAAATTGGCCTGGTTTCAATCTGTTTTAGAGTCAACTGAGATTCCTCAGAGGATCACCCCTGGGAACTCGTGAGAAGCCTCTTAGCTTCTCTGGGAAGCATTAGGTACATCTCCCTCTCCAATTATCCTCCTTTTGCAGCATGTACTCTGGGTGGCATTTGATTCTCCAGGGCCTCTTTAGTCTCCCTAATCAAGAGGTCATGTGACCCAGAATTAGTTGCAAAGCTCTGAGAGGAACCCATTGTTCCCTGAGTCCTGGCTGACCTTAAAGGGCAATTGCCAAAATATTGAATTTTTCCTTGGCCCTTTTACCTCCTCAACTTTAGTCTACAAGTTGGGGTTTTAAACATCCAGCAGGCCAGTTTTGTTAATCTTGCAATAGGAGTACTGGGATTTAGCTTTAATGTCTAAAATTTTAGTTATATACCACTTTCATTTAATTGGGATAAGTATTAGTACTGGAAGTCAGCCTTATATTCTGTCTTTCCTATGGCTAATTATCGCAAACTAACTTAAGATGTTATATTAGAAGTTGTACTCCTATAAAACACTCAGTCACGGTTATAAAGTTTTACAAGGAAAATACAAAGTGAAATTACAAGTCCAAAAGCATTAGCTTTGAACCAAGAAACTTAATTTCTATAACAGTATTTATGTCTTTGTGGTTTATTGTGGCTCCATAAAGATCTGTAAATCTATCAACCAGTCACATGAGACCCTGTATAAATTTTAAAACTTTTAAAACCTTCTTACAATCTTAGCTATCTTTTGTAATTTACTTAAATCTTTGGTTTTGTATTATATCCCTTGGTTATTTTGAGATCACAGTAATCTTTACAACAAAAATCTATCCTTTGAATGCAACTTTAAGTGAGCTCAAGGTTAGCCCAGATTGGAGTCATCCTAACATGGAGTAGGCTGAGAAGCAGAGACTTATCTTATTTAAGGTGGGGCTCTTAATAAATAACATGATACATCTGAAACATGAATCAAACAAAAAATAAAAAGTTGCAAAATTATTTAATGTTCCCTATTGTGAACCTTTAAATAAATCAGGCTCTTCTCATTACCTTTTAAAATACATTTAAAATTCTAGCCCAATGTAAAAAGTAACACAAAATTTTACTTATAACATATTAATAGCAGGTTACCCTTATCCGGTTATAAAATATTAAATTACATAAACCTCCAACTAAATTTATTATTTCTATATAAGTCTGAAAGAGTCTATTAGTTTGCAGAACACCAGCTTAGTAAAGTGCTCTCCTAAGCTTTTTATTTTAAAAGACTTGTGACTTAGCTTCCCTAAGAAATAAATGTTAGAAATACCAGGTGTACAATAAACAGGTGGCTGGAGGTGGGTTAACAAGGCAAATGTTTACTTCAGTACTGAAGGGCATAAGAAAATGTGTGCCAACAAAGGGAATCTACAGAATTTATCCTCAGCTTGACATTAACGCTACCCTTCATCCTTATTGGAGGAGCTCAGGGGTACAATCTACATGATTGGCTGGTATTGGATGGAGTTGGGTACAGAAAGTAAGGTCACAGGAAATAGATAGGTGGGCTACTGGAAGAAGAGGGCATGGGAAGGATATAGATGGGTCCTGAAGAAAGGTCACAGGAAGTAGGCTGTACCAGAAAAAGGTCACAAGAGGTAGGCTATGTTATGTTACAAACTCTAACTTTGACAGAAAAGAAAAAAAAAAAACGTAAATCTCACAATTTTCCCCTTATATGATCCATATAAACTCTTTTTCTTCAAAATTTGATAACTTTTCTTGACATTCATATTTGACTGTTTCTAGTACAGGAGAAGGATTATTTTGACCTGTAATTGAAAGTTGTTTAGTGAGCACAATCAATCTTTGAACAAGATCCTCTAAATATGTAATCAGATTTATAGCTCCTACCACAATAACAGGAAAATAATAGGGCTATCATTTCTCTTCAGATCACTTTATCAGTATTATATGGCTCTTTTGTGTACTCTTCTATATAATTAATAACCTTGTGTTGATGATCCTCAATGAATTAATTATTGTGGGCCACCACGAGGAAATTGGCTTAAAACTTACTATCTTGTGGTTCTTGTTTATTGACTCCTGGGGGTCAAATGATCCCTGGGAAGAGAGATGTCCTTCTTTTTCAGAGAACTGGGATTGATTTAGTCTGAGAAATGCCAGGGTGTGAACCAAAATGCAGGTTCCATTCCAGTTGGCAGGTAAAGTCTTAAGTAAAGGCCCCCGCAACACCACCAGATGCTGGCTCAGGCTATCGCAAGCACTGTTTGATTAGAAGTATCCTCAGAGGATTAAGGGATCAGCTTTCCTTGCTTCCAGATATATTTCCCAAGAAGGCCAATTGGTACCCCACCTAGAGAGGCATGAGATGTTATTGGTTCTAAGGGAATATGGTTGGATTACTTTTGGGGGCTCTTGCTCCTGGCCAGTTGCTTCCGGGAATAGCAATAACAGGGTCTTTACAGGAGTTATTTCCCCAGGCCATGCTTTTCCTGAAAGAGGGATATCATACAAATCATGGCCATAGGATCTGAGATCCAGCCAAGAGGGAATGGGACCACTTGAGCCTTCTGCCCTCTTGTTGCACAAGTGTAAACATTGCTTTCATTTAATGTACTAAAAGAATATTTAATTTCTTGCACCCAAGCATTTGTCTCATTATATCCAATTTTCATTTTAAAATTTTGCTGTAAATGTTTTACCTCTAAGGTGACTTTGGTAACATCATTATTAGGTTCACAGAAATTAATTTCTCTAGAGCATATTGAACAATGGCATTTGTCAGATAATTGCTCTTGATCATGTGAATTTCCATAGGAGGGTATCTGGTAGGCATCAAAAAATTTGACAACCAGAAGGGAGGTGGTCTGAGGTACAGTAATGGTCAACTTACAGGATACAATTCCCCATGTTATATGGAATTAAATTCTTTTTAGAGTTAGTTTGGCAGAATTTGGGTGTTGGACCAAGGTCCATTGTTTTTCACAATTAGAAGTTGAGACTCCCTTTACTTGTGTGTAGTGAGTCCAACCTCATTCTGCAGTCTGGACAGCTGTCTCAATGGAACTTAGTAAGGCCCTTCCCAAGCAGGATCCAGATTATTTTTCCTTCCAAATTTGGATTAGGATGTGATCCCCTGGCCAATGTGGGTGTTCAGGGAGTTCCAGAGGTGGTGTCTGTGCTAGGAGGCCTTGTAATCTCAGAGATGACAAGATAGATAAGAGACCTAATATATAATTTTTAAGAAATTGATCCTTTGTTTCAAAGGTGGGAAGACCCATTGATTTTCTTTAATATGGCAGCCCATATAACTGTTCATATGGGGATAAGCCTATATCTTTTCAGGGAGCTGTTCTAATTCATAGGAGAGTGATGTGGAGACACTTTGCCCAGGAGAATTTTGTCTCCAACATTAATTTAATAATCTGTCTTTAAGGTTTGGTTCATTCTCTCCACCTTACCCAAGGAAGAGGAATGCCAGGGAATGTGATACTCCCATTTTATGTCTTAAGATTTTCATGAGTTCTGCAAACATTATGAAATGTTTGCAATAAAGTGACTTCCATTATCTGAATCCACATTTTCTATTACACCAAACCTAGTGATTATAGATTCTAATAAGACTTTGCTTACATTATTCTCAGCAGCACTGGGCAAGGGTAGCTTCCATCCAATGAGATAATACATTATTACCAGAAAATATTTTAGACGTCCTATTTGGGGCATTTCAGTATAGTCGATGTGGCTGCTTTGGAAGGGTCTCATGCAGCGTTTCTCCCTCCTGGGAGCTGTTTTCTTAACGTTTATTTATTAACCTTCTACAGGTGATACAGCACTCATTGACTTGTTTGCTATTGCACGAATTCCCATGTATCCATTCTTAGTATTGCATCACACATGGCCTGTGGGCCCCAGTGGCTCCCTTTATGTCGATGGGTCTTCATTTCCCTCATTATGGGTTTTGTGAACATCTCCCTACCATCACCTAAAAGCCATTTTCCCTCAGGAGTCCTAGAAGCTCCCAATTGCAGTAATCATTTTTCTTCTTGTGGATTGAATATTGGAGCTAACTGAGGGAGGAGGTAAAGCAGGGGTGAAATGGAAAACAGAGACCTTTGATTGTAAGGCAGCCTCTTTAGCAGCCTCATCTGTTAGTATATTGCCTGGTCTCCATTTTGTGGCCCCTTTGGTGCCCTAGCATATCTAAAACAACTTCTCTTCAGGTAATAGTAGACTTTCTAGAATTTGAATTAATTATTTGTGTGCTAAATCCTTTCCATTACTATTAATTAGGCTGTGTTCAGTACAAAATTTTCCAAAAGTGTAGATAACTCCAAGGGTATATTTAGAATTCTGTGTAAATTGTTCCTTCCTTTCCTTTTAGAAATGTTAGGGCTTGATGAGGGCAGACAGCTCACAGGAGCTGTGCAGACCACTTATTGGGCAGCCTTCCTGATTCTATTATAGAGACATACCCATTATGTCTCTTCCCTTGAATAACCCAAGAAGATCCATCTATAAAGATCTGAAGGCCTGTTGAGAAAGGGATTTCTTCAAGGTCTGTCTGGCCTGACCTTGGTTTGGTATTCTTTTTTTTCCCCCCAGGGCTGAGGACCGAACTTGGGGCTTTGCACATGCTAGGCTAGTGCTCTGCCACTGAGCTAAATCCCCAACCACTTGGTTTGGTATTCTATTAGATCCATGCAGTAGTGTTCAGTGGTTTTCCACCCCCAATTGACAATTCAGCCAGATTTGAACAGTTTTCAGTGGTGAGTGTCAACTCACCCCTTTCCAGGAGAATGGCCTCATACTGTAGAATACTGAAATCCATTAACCATCTTCCCACCTTTTGGTGGAGAATGGTTCTAAACTGATGGGTTATGCTCACTATTAAGGCCCCCACCCAAAGGTTAACTTTCAACTCTCCTTGACTGAAAGGATGGTGGCAGCCATTGATTGGATACATTCAGTCCATCCCCTGGAAACTGGGTCTAGGAGCTCAGATACATAAGCTATTGGTTGCTTTGCCGCCCCATAGTCTTAGGTCAAAACCCTTAGAGCTGCCCCCTTATCTACATTAACACAGATAGAACGGTTTCTCAAATGAAGGTTAAGCTAACACAGGAGCTGTAATAAGGGTCTGCTTAAGAATGTCTTGATTAAAGTTCCTTAGGCTCTCAAAAGTGTGGGTCAGGCTCTCCATCTAAAAGTTTAAGATATAATCCCTTAGTCTTGAGTGGATAAGAATCTATCCATAATCTACAGTATCCCATTAGTCCCAAGGATCTTCTAAGTCCCCTCTTAGTATGAGGTACTGGCATGTCAGTTATCCCTGAGATTTGTTCTGGGTTTAATCTTCATTTCCCAGATATTTAACATCTTGTTCCACTAATTATAATTTAGTTCTTGAAACTCTTAACCCCTGTTATCCCAAAAAGTTAAGTAGGGCAATAGTTGCCTCAGTTACATTTTCCTTCTCATCTCCAGAGATTAATAAATCATCTACATATTGGAGAAGTTTATTTTGTGGTAGGTTCTTAAATCCTTCTAGTATGTGTTCCAGAATTTGTCCAAATAAGTTGGGGGACTCTAAACCCCTGGGGGAGGACAGTCTATTGATAATATTGTTTCCTTCCAGTCTGAGAATCTTCCCATTCAAAAGTAAACAAATCTCTGCTGTCCTCAGCTAGGGGACATGCCCAGAAAGCATCTTTTAAATCTGTAACACTATAGATGATTATGAGGTATTTTGCTAAGCAGAGTGTAGTAGGGATTGGGTCTATCCTGAGTAACCTGATTTATGGCTCTTAAGTCTTAGATAAGTCTATAAGATCCATTTGCTTTTCTTTTTCTTTCTTTCTTTCTTTTTTTTTAAAGAGAGAGGGACAGTGAGAGAGACAGAGAAAGAGAGAAACAACTTTATTGAATTTTTCACATGGCCTTCGTTGCTCCAACACTTAGTTGTGTATGTGGTGCTGGGGTTTGAACCCGGGAACTTGTGCTTGCCAGGCAAGTGCAGAAACTGCTGAGCCACCGCTCCATTTGGTTTTCTTATAGGTAATATCAGGGTATTGTAGGGGGACATGCAGGGTTCAAGGAGGCTATCTTTAAGTAACCTCTCTATTATAGGCTGTAACCCTAGTCTCCCTTCGAGAGGGGTTGGGTACAATCCTCCTGATTGGTTCTTTGTTTTTTAGTTCAAAATGTATTGGTGTCCCTCTAATTTCTCTCTTTTCCAAACCTCAGGTGGTTTTTTTTTTCTTCCTTACCAGTTAGAAGGTTAAGGGAAATTTGAATTTTCCTATCATTGATTTTTAATTCTACCCCAAGATCACACATCAAGTTCTGACCTAAAAGGTTGGTCCTTGTTGCAATCACAAAGAGGAATTCTACTTCGGTGTGCCTATCCTTGTATCTCACTTGAGTCTTTTCAAAAATGGGGACATCAAAGTCTTCACCTTTTACTCCTTACACTAGCAGCTGTTCATCAGATAGTTGTGTTTGTGTGTGTTGATGTTTTAAAGATGAGCAAGCTGTCTCAAAGCCAATAAAAAATATTATTTCTACCTTTTTGGGTCCCACCTCCAAATGTGTCAAGGGCTCTTGGTAGGATCTCTTTGAATAGAAGAGCCCCTGACTGCCCTAATCCTCATCAAAGGATGTGAGGGAGTCACCTTGTCTTCCTTTACCCATCCAGGGCATTCTCTGTTGAAATGTCCCTCCTTTCCACATTTAGAACACTTTTTCCTTTTTACTCCTTCCTTGGCCTGTTGTGTCTTAGGGTAGGTATCCTGATTGAGACCCCTTTTTTTCCCTGTTTGTAGGACCAGGGTTTCACTGGGTTCCTTGATCTATGGTGGAAAGCATAAATTTGGCTTTTTGCCTTTGTTTCTGTGCATCCCTCTTTACATATCCTTTTTGAGCCTCTCTCAATAATCCCTCCAGATTTGTATCTTTTCAATCTTCTAGTTTTTATAATTTTCTAGCAATGTCAGGCCAGCTATTAGTTAAAAAATGTATTTTTTAATATTCCTTGCCCTAAGGGGTCATTAACATCTAATCCAGAATGCTTCCTTGTTTGTTCTTTTAATCTACTTAGAAATTCTGTTGGCCTTTCATGTCTCCCTTGTTGCATATTGAAAGCCTTACCTAAATTTTGAGATGTGGGGACTGCCTGTCTTATTCCTTTTATGATCATTGCTCTGAGTCTCTCGTGTGCCCCCAGTGCACCTCATTGCTATTCCAGTGAGGTTCCTGATTTGGATATTTTACATCAGCTTGGGGCACCTCAGGTCAAGCTGGATGTTCACGTTTCCAAGTCATCATTGCCAGTCTCCTAATCATTGCCCTCTTCTCCAGAGAATAAAATTATTAAAATAGGCATGAGTTTGGACCACGTGTAGAGTTGAGGGATGAGAAATTGGTCTAATTGGTCGATTACTCCATGTGGGTCCAACAAAGGTTTTAATTCCTGCTGTAGGTTTATCACCTATGAGCTAGTGAGAGGGGCATTTACAAATCCAATTCCACTCCTTCCAGAGGAACCCCATGTAAAGGACAAAGAGTGGAGAAGGAGAAAAGGGAATCAGATTTTCTTCCTCCCTGTGGGAAGGGGACATTTTGAATATCCTGTTTGCACTGTTTCAATTCCTTTTTTAATGTAGGTGGGGAAGGGTATAAAGTTGGAGAAGGACAGAAGGCACTGCAGTCAGCTCCACTTCCTTTTTACCCTCCATTGGAACAGTCCTGTGGGCAGGAGATGAATTTTGCCCCTCAGTTGGATTAGAGTTTGAGTCCCCATGAATGGATGGTGGGGGAAGATGAGTTAAGGGGTCCCATTCATTTAATTTTCCCTTTTCAGTTTCATGGGTTTGGGAGGCAGAGGGGATAAGAATAGCCAGGTGAACTTTTATTTCCTAAAAATATCCAGAAAAACTATGGAACCTGCCCTTATTTTCACACACAAGGGAGCAAAGCTGATTTAAGGACAGTGGGAGTCTCATCTGTTATAATTAACAGTTTTGATCAGTAATTACTTTTTAATCCCTTAATAGATTCCTTTTAAGAAAAAAGGAGATTGAAAAATCAAATAATAATAATTGTGTCAAACTCTTGAACTTCGTAAGGTTAAGGTTTTGAAAGTCTAACAAATGGTCACATACTACTATGGAACACATAATGGAGGTAATTTGAAAACATGCCACTGAAAAGTCTCATCTAAGGTTATGGATTACGTTCTCTCAGGTTAAAATTTTTCTATTTATTTACTTATATTTTTTAAAAAATTTATTAAGGAGTTGAGTTATTGTACAATCATAAATTCACGTAAAGTAACAATATGATACGCATTTGTTCTTAAATCAGAATTACCCCCACATCACCCATACCCCAGTCTTTTGATTCTTATATATTTCTCCGCTACAAGTGATATAAATGCTTAGATTGTGAATTTTCCAGAATTAAGTGATTGCATAAGTATTATTTGGATTCTCAGGAAGGTAAAGAGTATGCTACATTGTTGATTGTCTCCCTAAATCTCTCCCTATTCTCCTTTCCCCTCAGTTTCATGGTTTTTAATAATATTAAGAGGAAAGAGGACTTTAGGTCCTTCTCTCCAACAGAAGGCATACTCCATTTCTTCCCAATTTTTATGGCCTTTATTACTTACATATTCTATCAATAATTGACATATCCAATCTTCATTTGCCCCAAACTTTGGCTAGAACACTGACAGTTTTAAGATAGGCTCCTGAGCCCAAGTAAAGCAACAATATCTTATCATTTTTTATTTTTCCTTTCTCTCTGTATTAGAATTAACTTCCCAATATTTTAACATATAACCCAAAGGGCTATTTGCAGAATTTCTTTGTCTTTTCCCCTGCCTGCATCCTTTTTCTCTAGAGTAGAATTTTATTTCCTATCCTGTTTTCTCCTGGGTATGACTCTGGGTTTCTGAGTCCAAGAAAAGTAAGTTCCCCAAGCCACTACCCCCATTTCTGGCTGGTACCTTCCTGGGTCGCTGGCACTGCAAAATTGGAGTTTGCATGCTCCCTTCATGTCCCATACACATCTCAGACACACTCAAATCAAGCCCTGTGAGATGCCCTGACCACCAAGGCAGGACTTTTCTCCTGATTCAAGTTTAAGAGATTTTCTACTGTGGGTTCTTGCATGAAATTACTCATTCTCCACAGTTCTGGCTCAGGCCGATCCACACTCAACCTCAAGTCCTGTGGGATTTAGGAATTGCTGCTCCACACCCTCAAGTGGAACATGTCTACCCTTGCGAGAGGGAGACTTACAACTTCTCAGGCAACTTATTATTTCCCCATGTTGGGCACCAGATTGTTAGAAATACAGGTTGTAATGGCCATACCACCCTGAACGTGCCCGATCTCCTCTGATCTCGGAAGCTAAGCAGGGTCGGGCCTGGTTAGTACTTGGATGGGAGAAATACAGGTTGTGCAAGTAAACAAACACCAGATTAGTGGTGGGTGAATGAGGCAAACATTTACTTCAATACTGAAGGGTGGGAGAAAAATGCATGCACACAGGAAATCTGCACAATTCATTCTCAGCCTGAAATAAATACTGCACTTCATGCTTATTGGAGGAGCTCAGGGGTACAATCTACATGATTGGCTAATATTGGATAGAGTTGGGTACAAAAAGTAAGATCACAGGAAGTAGATGGAGGGGGTACCAGAAGAAGAACGCAAGAGAAGGAGATGGCAGGTCTTGAAGAGAAGTCACAGGAAGTAGGCTAGTACCAGAAGGTAACGTGAATAGGCTGATACCAGAAGAAGGTCATATGACGTAGGCTACGTTATGTTAGAAATTCTAACTTTGATAGAAAAGAAAAAAATATACAAATTTCACATAAAACCTAACAGATACAGGAAAGTTACCAATGCTGAGACTTTTCTTCCTATCAGAACATTAAAATTCAAGACAACTTTAACTGATGGTGCCAATTTAATCACATGTATAAATCTTTTTGAGATTTCTCTTCTTTAAACCTTCTGCAACTTAGACATTTTACAACTTGTTTATATCCTTAGATTTGTCTTATGTTTCATTTTGGACTCTAGCACAGGAATATTACTTTCCCATACAAAGTGTAAGGAAAGAGACAGAATGCAGGAAAGAGGAGAGCAATGGCTCAACAGTAACACAGGTTTACTTGGGAGATACCTGTGTAGGGGAGCCCAATGGAGTCTGGGACCAACCTGCCACTCACAGCCTGGGGTAGATATAGAGGGAATGAGGGGGAATGGTGTTAGGTCAGTTTTGGGTGGCTGGATGGAGGCAGGGCATCAGGCAGCCAGCATGTGCAAAGGAGCAACCAATCAGGCGCTGGCAGATAAACCCCAAAGGTGCCTCGCACCCACCTGTTGTCAATCAGCAGAATCCCTGGCCAATCCCAGGAGGACACTGAACCCTCAAGCCTTCCCCTCCCTACCCTGGACTATAAAAGCGCCCCCCCCCGCCCCAGCCAGAGCTGGGTGCAACTTCCCTGGCCCACTCACTGCCACAGACCAATGAAC
The DNA here is from genome assembly GCA_004027875.1 of Aplodontia rufa. Taxonomy (NCBI): domain Eukaryota; kingdom Metazoa; phylum Chordata; class Mammalia; order Rodentia; family Aplodontiidae; genus Aplodontia; species Aplodontia rufa. The sequence goes on from PVKS010049880.1 coordinate 10,920, forward strand.
CTCGCCCAAGAGCTGATTCCCAGTAAAAGAGTTGCTCAGCCACTTTTAGGTCTGACTCCTTTTTGGTCTCCCATGCCTGATCTTACATTTGCTGCTGAAACCCAGGAGGGTCCTCGGACCTCCCACTCATCAGGGTTGAGGTCCACCCTTTCGCACAGACAAACCAGGAAACTCCTACACTGTCCTTTCTATTCGTCCAGACCAACAGAAGTGGGGTAAGTTCCCTTGGCCTTCCAGTTGCACCTTCCATTACGAGGATCTGCCATAAGTTGTGCACCCACGCCAGACCCGCACCATGCCATTTTGGGCCCCGGTGGGCTGAGGAGATGTCCCAGCCCCCAGCTTGCCCCTATCCTCCCTTCACTGAGTGAACATGATCAGAATTTGGGATTCATCTTTTTGTTCTTGTTCACCCTCCAGGTAATACTGAAAGGTCATGGGAAATACCACGTCTTCCTTAGACCCCAAAACTTCTTTGGGCTGGCTAACTTTAATTTTGCCAAATTAGAATTCACCCAGAACTTACGCCGTAAGCGGCTGGTCTTTTACTCAACTGTGGCCTGGCCTCTGCAGTTTTAGACAATGGTTCAAAATGGCCTCCAGAAGGAACTTTTGACTTTCAAATCCTCACTTCTTTGGACAACAACTTCCCCCAGACAGGGGAAATGGTCAAGAATGTCGTATATTCAGGCTTTTCTTGGGATCTGCTCTCTCGTATCCCCTCCCCCCCCCCTTTTTTTTTGCTCTACCCACGTCTATGGCCCAAGTTCTCCTCACCAGGGATGGGACCACACCTCCCCCCCCATTGTTCTCCTGTGTCTTCTTCCTGGTTTTCAGATCCACCAGAACTGCTCTCAGCTCCAC
>PVKS010049881.1:0-11782 GCA_004027875.1 Aplodontia rufa
AAAAAAAAAAAAAAAAAGAAACTCAGGAGGTTGAGGCAGAAGGATCATGAGTTTGAAGTAAACCTCAACAACTTAGCAAGGCCCTAAGCCACTTAGCAAGATCCTATGTCAAAATAAAAAATAGAAAGGGCTGGGGGTGTGGTTCAGTGGCTAAGCCTCCTGGGTTCAATCCCTACTACCAAAAAATAAACGAATGAATGAATGAATGAATAAATAAATAAAGATGGGCTGCTAAAGTTGCTCAGCGGTAGAATATTTGCATAGTACGTGTAAGGCCCTGGGTAAATACACACAAAAACCTACATACATATACACAAAGAAACACACATACATATACACAAAGAAACACACAAACACACACACACAAATGCATGCACACACACAAACACACAAACACGTGCACACACAAATGCACACACACAAACAAACGCACAGGTAATTTATTGGTTTATGTAAAACAATGTCCAGATATGGCTTTAGCCAGAGTTTCTTCTCATAGTTTGAGCTCTGGCTCCATTTTCCTGTCATTCTCTTGACTCTTCTCTCCTCTCCATTCTCTTTATCCTCAGACTAGCTTTCCTCGTGGAAGAGTCTATATAACTTTGACAGTTCCTAGGTTTCATATATGCATTCCACACTCTTTAGAGGGTCTCAGAACACCCTTATCCTAGCATTCCCAGCAGAACTTAAGATTGACTTTAATTGGCAGGCCTAGGTCAAATGTCACTAAGAAACAACCTGAGTGACGAAGGGAAAGGAGCAGTCTAAGTCACAAGCTCCACCTGCAGAATCATGTGGTTTTCAAAGGGGAAAGAAAAGACTTGTAGAGAAAGAAGAAATTAAGAAAGTAAAGCCTGAAGACTCATCAGCAAGTGTACAATGTGCCCCTCCCCGTAAAAGTTTGCAAAGTAGGAAAAATACTTTGTCATTAACGGTATTTGTGACCCACTATGATCTCGATGGTGCAAGTGTGAAGGAAGTGAATGAGAGTATAACAGTAGAGGCCAGGAGATCAGAAAGAAGGATAGAAGTGAGGCTGGGAAGAAGGGACGAAGAGTGCGGGAATGGTGAGTGGGGGAGGAAGGGGGAGACCATGGACTTTTAAACTTGTCCTTCCTTGAAGATGTAGCTGAGAAGTGCAGGTGTGCATTATTCCAACTCACTGTATTTTGCAATGCCTCCCGGACATCTTTATCCATCTGGATGTCCCATAAACCCCTTTACCTTAACCTATAAATATGCTCGAGTCACTCCTATTAAAAAAAAGATTGTAAAACTCTCCCTCATACAAACAACCCATTCCTACCCATATAACTCATTCCTATTCATCCTTTGGATACCATTTTTGTTATAATAGTAATTTCTTCCCACTGACAATATTCTCTTGGCTAAATCCAATGAGTATTTTAAGCCTGTTATTACTGGACCAGCTGCTGCATCTGTAAGACCTCAACACCACTGAAAGCTCTCTGCCTTGGAGGTTTGTTGCAACATACTTCCAATTCTTAGAACTTTTCCTTTTTTCATTCTGGCTTGTTCATCCTGTCCCAGAGTCATCATTGCGAGTTTTGTTCTGGGAACTCTCCAGGTGTTATGGTTTAGATATGAGGTGACCCCCTGCAGAAGCTCACATGTGCAAAAAAGCTTAGCGGTGAAATGATTGGGTTATGAGACCCTTAACCTAGTCAGCACATTAATCCCTGACCGGGTTTACCTGGGTGGAAACTGTCGGCAGGTAGGGTGGCTGGAGGAGGTGAGTCATTGGCGCTGTGCCTTTGGCATACGTATTTTGCTCCTGGTGAGCAGAGTACTCTCTCGGCTTCCTGGAAGCCATAGCCTAAGCTGCTTTTCTCTTCTGCATGATGGGCCCAGAGCCATAGAGCCAGCTGTGTAGACAGAGATCCCTGAATTTTTGCTCCTCTAAAATTGTTTTTGTCAGGTCTTTTGGTCACAGTGACAAAAAAGTTGACTAAAGCACATGACTTTTCCGACGTTAGACCAGCACCGCCCAACACAGAGGACACTGACCAAATGTAACTATTGAGTGTTGAAATGTCCTAATGCAAACCGAGATGTGCTCTAAATAAAAAATACAGGCCAAATTTCATACATTCAGTCAAACAAAACGTGAAAAGAAAAATAAAATATCTCACTTTTCTAAATTGATACATGTTAAAATTGTAGCATTTTTAATATACGATGTTAAATAAAATATATAATCAAAATTAAGTTTCACTTATTCCTCTTTTGTTTTTTTAATGTGACAGATTGTCTTTTTTATTTTAAAATTTAAAATTATATGTGACTTGCTTTCTATTTCTACCACCCAAAGCTGCTTTGCACACTGTCCCTGGGAGATCTCTTTTAGTATCATAACTTCCTTTAAAACTCCCTGAATCTAACCTTCCTTCTTTCTGACCTTCAGATTCAGGATTCCATATGAATACTAGCTAGTATCAGCAGACATTGACTTGGGGCTTTCTATGTGCCAGGCACCATTCTAAATACTTCCACATGCAATCCACAACTCTATGAGGTAGGTCCTGTAAGTGTCCTCTCTGCCACAGATGAGGAAACAGAAGCACAGAGAAATGTGTCCAAGGTCACACGTCGGTAAGTGGTGGATCATGCGTGCAATGAGAATTCACTCACTCCCTAAAAATTATGCTAGCCCTCAAAAACTGCAAATTCCACCTGGTCTTAACCAAACTATTTCTCACCAACCTTGGGCTGTATAACTTCCATTTTCCCCTTCAGACCTGCTTGCCCCAAGGGGACCAACCAGGGAGCAATCCCAGCAGATCGGAGGGAGATGGAAATGAGGTCACAGAGTTTCTCCTCCTCCACCCCCTACAGAGCTGCAGTGGGGTGGCTGGCCTATGATCAAGACCAAGGTCACAGTTCTTGTTAGGCATTCTCGCCAAACTGCCCCTATCTCCTGCTTCCAGTAGCTGTTCCCTTCAGGTTGATTACAGGGCTGCTTCTCTTGCCCAACTATTATTAGCTCCAAGGGGCTGCATTTGTACTGTTTCTGTTTTTGTTTTTTAGTACATTGTCCAAAACTTCAAGAATATTTTAGTTATTAAACTTTCCTCAAACTGCCCAATCAACCTGACTGTGATTCCTGATTCCTATAGGGTCCCTGATAAAGACATACATGCTCCTTTTTCTGTATTCTTTAACTCAGCAGCACCCTAAAAACTGAGTCGCCAAAGCTAAACCTAGGATATCTAACTCCCAACTCTGATGTCTAACCTTTGCTCAGTTTTGCTTTCTTGCTAGTTTTGTCTTCTTTAAGGCTTTTCCATCTTTCCTTAGATTTTCGTACCAGCCTCCAATACTCAAACCCATTCTCAGTATCACAGACAAAGCTCTATGGTTTCCTTTTATAAAATGAAAAATCTCAGCAGGACCCTTCCTTGTTTAGAATCTTTCCATATCTCTGTACCAAGACTGGGACACCCCCTAAGCCTCCAGCTTACAATTTATGCTGCAAAAATAGCAGACGATTGTGATCCCAAACTCACACCACCAAGGTATTTCTCATCTCTGTGCCATTTGCACTTTGCTTCTTCTTGCCACCTGCTCTGCCACCCCTGCTCCCAGCCTGTCCAACTCTGCTCCACCTACCCAACTCATCCTATCACTTAGGGAGTTAATGGAAAGTCTTCAAATAGCACCTTCCACCTGTGCATTTGCCTCTCTTATCCTGTTAAGTTTCTCCTTCACTGTCTTGTGAGGGTCTCTGCTGTTGTACTTACCACCTTATCCTTTTAGTCTTTATATATCACTTTCCCCCATCTACCTTCACATTCCTGAGCCTAACACAGTGCCTGGCACTCAGTACATGTTCAATGAAAGTTTTGTTAAATTAATTTGTATAGAATAAATTATATATCCAACCAGAGTGAAGTCACTAGAGCATATAGTTTTGAATATGTAAGGCCATATTGAATTTTTAGTTCAGTTTTATAGCAATTCCAGAAAATTGTCTTTCCGAATTTTCTAATTCAGTTTGTATTTGTATTTAAAGATCCAACTTCAAATTTTCTTAAGCACATGGAGTCAATGTTTCTGTACTAGTTAACTAGTTAACTAGGGACATATTATCTTCCTCTTAAGGTATTTTATGTTTTTCTGCTAGACTTTACCCACCCCTAAACTGCATTTTCTATGAGTAATCAGTTAGCTTTTTTCCTGAGCAATAAGCCTTTTGTATGCAGCTAATCTTTCCCTTGGTTTTCTGGTCCTCACTTCTAAATGCACCTCTTTATTCCTTCTAACTTTCTCTAAATTTGACAACTCAGGGCTTGATCCGCTGTTTCTCTTATTGACTGTACTTCATACGGTCAAAAGTAACTTTTGCTTTCCAAGGTGACATTTAACAAGCAGATTTGACCATCATCAATCCCAGTATGAAACTCATTTCAAGGTAGAGATCTTTGTTCTCAGTGAAATTTTGATAGCATTCTTTCTCTCCACGTCTATCCTAGAACCTACCCAAAGAAAACTGATCACTTAATTTAAGAGTTTCAACCAGGGGTTGAAGCAGTGGGTCAGCAGTTATGGTACTTGCCTGGCATGTGCAAGGACCCAGGTTCAAACCTCAGTACCACATCCACAACTAAGTGTCTGAGAAACAGGATCCAGAATAAAAATTGACTCTTTCTCCCCCACTACTCTCTCTTTCTCCAAATCTCTCTCTAAAATAAATAATAATAATAATAATAATTAAACCAGATAGGATGATTATCTTACAGCATTCCATCAACTCTATCTCTTTGGGCTTGTTATTTTTTTCTTCTCGGGGTTGGTTGGTTTGTCTGTTTATTGTTTTAAACTTTCACTTTGTCTATTTCAGTGCTATGAGGGAAAATCCAAGTGGAAGCTGAGAGAGGAAAAGAGGTAGTTCAAACATTGATTAATTTTTACACTTTTTGCTCATTAGTTAAGATTTTAGCAGGCAAGGTCAGCTTTAAAATTTCCTCTACAGTATAATTATTCTAAGCACTGAAACAATTTTTTAGAAAAATCTACTTTGGAAGATTGCAAGTTTTAAAAAAATCTTTATACAAAGAGCTCTACATAGAAGATGTATAACTGTTCCTGAGTTTGCAGCTTGCCCGTTTCCTTTCAGAGCTTCTTTGTGGTTGTAGGAGGTGTGCACAGAAGAAGGGACAAGCACAGGATAGGGGGTTTTCCTCCCTGTGCTGTCCAGGTCCTTTGTTCTGCTATGTCATTCCTCCTCTTAGATTATTAAGCAATGATGGCCACCAATATTAAAGGCCAAGATACCCCTTCTTGAACAAACAATAATACACCCACACCTCCACATAAATAAAATAGAAAATCAATATTGTTTTTCTAAACTTTTACATTTACCTTTGGGAAAAATATTCCATATGATTTTTTTTTTTAAGATAGAGGGACAGTGAGAAAGAGAGAGACAGAGAGACAGAATCAATTTTATTTAGTTTTTCATATGATTTTTGTTGCTCTGAGGCTTAGTTGTTTACATGGTGCTGGGGTTTGAACTCGGGTCCTTGCGCATGCCAGGCAAGCACCCTAACCAATGAGCAACCGCTCCAGCCCCTCCATTTGCTTATTGACTTAACTAAAATACTTGGATGGATTTTAACAAACATTTGTAGCAATTATGCACCTACATGAGGTCTTTTTTTAAGTGAAGTTTATTTTTTAAGAGAGAGGGACAGTGAGAGAGAGGGAGAAAGAAATAATTGATTTTTATTTAGTTTCATTACTCCAACAATTCGTTGTGTAGGTGGTGCTGGGGTTTGAACCTGCATACTCATGCATGCCAAGCAAGCACTGTAACTGCCAAGCCACCGCTCCAGCCCAGTGAGCTCTTATTTCAGAGGGAAAAAAATGCCTTGGGTGACTCTGATAGCAACGTCTTCTGAACAGCACGAAAAGGATTATTTGCTTGCTCACCAAAGACTTTTAACCTTCGGTGAAACCAAGCTATTTGTTACTCTGTCCCTGGAGCTAGGAAGGTACTGGGAGGCAGAGGGGGCTTCATGATCTTGTGAGCTGCATGGTCACATAGGGAGCCTGAATTAGTAGGGCCCTGTGTGGCCATTTGTGCCTGGCTGGTGCTGTCTTGAAATTCTTAACAATTGTTGCACAAGGAGCCCCTAGTTTTCATTTTATACTGGGCCCTGCAAATTATGTAGCTTGCGTTGCTGGGAGGTAGGAAATAACAAGCACAATATAGGGAGAAAAAGTATACTTGATCCTCTATACATCCTTTTCCAGAATCGGGCCGACTACTATCCAAAAAGCAAAAGAATTCCCTCTCCTCGCCTTGGTTGTTTTCCTCACCTTGATCATCTTGTACGAAGATGAATACAGTATCTTAAAGAATGTAAGAAAGGGATCAAGGAAATGAATGATGAATTGAAATTATTTTTTATATTAGAGGAAATAAAAACTAGTTTGGAGAAAACAATGCAGTTATTGTTTTTTTTTTTTAATTCACTTTCTACCATGGAAAGATTTAGATTCTACTTAAATACAATATAAGTCTGAATCGCCTTAAACATCGCTAGGGGAACAACCACATAGATAGCTATCTTTTCAGTACTGTACTTAAATTTTGGGAAAGGCATATTTTAGGCAGGAATTTTTTCAGACAATTGGCAGTAATGAATTCGTTGGTTTGAAAGTGAGGATGAGGTGGTTCTTATCCCTGCTCTACTCTGGGAGGCAGTAGAGCACAGAGCAAAATCCAGGTCTCCAGGAAGGATGGATTTCAATCCCAGCTGAATTACCTTGGGTATGTCTTCTGCAGGCTCTGAACTTCTGTTTCCTCAACTGTAAAGCTAAGTGACTAATCCTCATCTCTTAGGGTAGTTTTGATGGTTAAACAAGATAGTCCCCATAAAATATTTAACCAAGAGCCAGGCAACTAGTCAGCTGTTGCAATTAGTATTCCTCACTCTCCTCGTCTTCTAATGGAATCCATGTTCACAAAGATCTAATCTTTCTAGAGAGCTTGGATAAAGAACTTAACATGTTAGTGCTACAATATCCTCATATGTACAATGGTTGCTAACCTAGAAGAAAATCGACACTCAATAAACCATACTGTGTGAATTGGGGTTCAGAGTTGAACAGATTGGCCCACACGAGGAAATGCACAAGCAACTTCCCTGCAATAGCCCTCCACTCTAGTGTGAATTGTATTTGAAATTAAAAAAATAAAGATCGATTTCACTGGCTTTGTATGAAACCTACATATTAGTTTCAGCTCCCAGGCGTTTTCATGCATTACCTCATCTGATATGGTCATGTAGCTGGCAAATGACAGAACATGGTAACTTGATTCTAAATTTCTTCGTCACCTGTTTGTTCCATTGACTATTTGGAGATTTACTACAGTGCTATCTCCAGGAAATTCAATTGCACAAGATGATTTACAAGGTGGTAAAAGTATTCTATAACCAAGAGTGATCTGGTACTTAGAAACTCCCATCTTCCCCTAACGGATGTCCATGTGTCCTGAAGGTTGTCAAATTCAAGAGAACAGGATCCAGATTGCACATGCAGAGAGAGCCATGCCCAGTGTGGATATGGACTTACTGAAGATAAATTCCCCTACATCCCCGTCCTATCTAAAATCAACCCCACACTTATACAACAGTGTTGGTTTAATTAGCAAATTTCAGAAAACCCTATGTTCTTTATTATCAAGCACCAAATAAAAGCATTACATCCCCACAATAAAAGCTCTTGTCTTCTTGTAAGCTGTTCTCCATGGTAGACAGTACTCAGGAGAGGTTTGACTAATCTCTTAGAGGTGTTGTCTTCCAGTTCCAGTCTCACTGCATTTGGCTTATCGTTGATGTGGAAACTTGTGCTCAAGTCTAAACTTATGTTGGTCCAGTTCAGTGACCTTGGGCCCAGTGAAGAGAGGGCCTGGCACCTGTCAGGGCTACCCCTTTAGACACTTAGTCTTTCCTGTGGATAATGGTCCACCCTGCTCACACCTTTCCTGTCTCCAACAGGGTCTACCTGGAATGGACCATAATCCATGACAAGAGTCTGCATTCTTTTCTTGATGTTTTGCTTGCTGTGGAAAATTAACTCTTCCTTTCCAGCCACCAAACTATGAGAAACAATATAGTAAATTCTTGTCACAGTTTTAGTAATAGTTCCTCTTTCTTGAATGTGAGGTATGCATTGGCACAATTTCTGTAACAAATCAACCAGCCATATGAAAACCATTGGTATAAATGGTATGAAACCTTTGCTGAGGATTTAATTTTTTAGCTAAGTGGCCCCTCCAGAAGGTTCCACATAGGAAAATTTCATATTAGACTTATAAATAGAATTTTGACATTCTCTAGTAGAAACAGGACATGAAAGATATTAACTACCTTCCTTTCCTCGCTGCCAGGAACCTCAGAGATACTACGAGAACAAAGGCGAACTTTGTAATTCATATATATGCCTCCTCTTCCTTTTTTTTTTTTGTCCTGATTTTCCATTTTGTCATCTTTCTAAGTTAGTCCAAATAACTTTTGAAAAGAGACAAGAAAAAAGAAACCATTGCATATGTACACAATGATGGCTTAGAGTTTTTCAAAGCTTTCAAATACACAGAGAGGTCCCTAATATCTTGCAGTATCCTTAGGTAATAAATGAAGTCTTCTCCACTCTCAAATCCATGACATGGAGTTGTGATTCTCAAACTTCAAGGAGCATCAGAATCCCCTTGCAGTGGGTCTGCCCCATCCCTATAATTTTGATTTAATCAGTAAGAGGGAGCCTGAATATTTACATTCTTAACAAGTTCCCAAGTGATGTTGATGCTGGTCATTAGGGATACCAAATTGAAAACTACTGATCTACAGGAACAATAGAGACAAATTGCCAGAGACATATAAGGAAAGAAGATATTGACAGAAAGTGCACTTAAACGAAAGGTCAAAATAAAAGGAATAGAAGGCAGACACCAAGGAATAACAGATGCAGGAAAATAAGGGCCAAAAAAAAAGGAAGAAGAAGAAGAAGGAAGCCAGAGACCCAGAGCTGCTGGGGGTTGGGGAGGTTGGGGGATCAAAGAACACTGAACTAAGCCTGAGATGAAAACCAGGTGGGAGGCAGGCCAGTAGGGAGCAAGGTGGAGGACAGATCTCAAGGAAGGCAGAAATGTTGGCGGTGTGTTGGGTGAATGCTATCCTCAGAATGTCCCTCCAAGGAGCTCAATCCTAAATGAACAATAAAGAGATTTGATTGGTGGATGCAATGAATTCCTTCAAGGAACACTAAAGGGTTAATAAATAGAACTAGGTTTCGAATGTGGTGAGCTTTTAATGTAAAATCAAAAGGTTTGGTTTAAGGTTTTTGATTTTCCCCTTGTGCTGGGGATTAAACCCAGTGATTCATACATGCTAAGCAAGTGTTCTACTACTGGGCTACACCCCCAGCCATGATCTAACTTCTTAAGTTCTTAAGCAATGAGAATTCATCAAAAGTTTTGAGTAGAGCATTAACTTGAGCAAATAGCATTTTCAGCTATCTTTCCATATGTTATTTTATATATAATATTACTGACTTATTGTGTCTTACCACTCAGAAAAAGAAGAGAGGCATTTCAAGGGAGGCATTAAACTATATCATTCAAAGGTGGTTTGGGGGAGCATATGAGAAAAATAATATGAGGCCATAATTCCAATCCTGAGTAATAAAGGAAATCATTGACAAACATAAGGAAGTGTGGAATAGGAGATAGGTTTCTGGAGAAGGAATGCTAACTATTACAACAAGACAGTGCGAGGAGGGCAGGGAGGGGTTTCCAGCAGGCACTGTATTGCCAGTTTGAGTTTAGTGAGACTAGACTAGAACTATGGAGTCAGTCATGGAATGATAATCCTTGAGTCATTAAAAAAGCATCATTAACCCTCACACCAGGCTTTCTCCCTGACCCCCTTCTTATGAGGCTTCTCCTGGGAGCACCAATGGCTCTGGCATGCAAATGAAAGCCTTTCCCCTGGCTCCATGTCCCTGGCACTGAGGAAATGCTGATCAGTCACACACAACAACCCTTGCAGTCCGCTGGATCCAGCTTGGGTCCAGAGAACAGAGCATTTCCACAGACTGCTCAGGGCCTGGAACTTGGCAGGCCAATTCCGTGGCAACTCTGGCAGGCCCAGCTGGCAGTGGTGGGATTGGGAAGAGCAAAGCCCTCGGTCATCACACCCTAGTACTGTGTCCTGCCAAGAAGGGGAAAGGTCAGGCCAGGGATGGAGCCCACACAAGCAGCAAGCTCCCAGGAAATTCTGAGTGCAGTTGGAGGTGAACTAGGAGAAGATGTTACTATAGTAACCAAGGCCAACAGCAGTGTCCAGGCAGAAGGAGAATGCGGCCCCAATGAGGATAGTTCAGAGAGAAGAATCCAAAGGGGATTTCCAACGCACCTGGTTAGGAGAGCAGACTGGAGGGCATCTGGGGGAGATGAGACGGAACAGTTTCTTCAAGGTTAGAGAAGAGATACAAGGCAGGAGCATGAACACTAGAGAAAGTCTTTAGAGAAGCAGTATGATTTGGGATTCTAAACCCATAGGGAAAAGCCAAGAGGTTTAATCACCAGAACATGAGGACTAAGAGTATACATAGTGACTTGGAAGAAAATGGAATACTCAGAAGATAAGAGTGAAACAAAGTAAAAATGAAAGTTTCCTTCATTGAGTTGGTGGCAAGTAGACCAGCTATATGTGGACCTCATCTCCTTGCACACAAAGTGGTACACTACTGAATCTCAATCAGCCGGAATCTGATGAACAGTTTCCCAGCTGTTCCTGGTGTTTAGCTAGTTTGGAGAAGTAGTACAGGTGATACTAAGCAGGAACTCTGTGATTCAGGGAACTATTTGGTTTTCTTGCTCTTGTGGCCACAGAGAAACACTACAGGAAAATAGGAAAGTCTGGGGGTCTTGCAAGACCAAGGTCATGAGTTACATAATCTAAAATGGAAAGTGGGATTTTGCAAATGTATCAGGTTCAAAGGTTGGCAATCTGGAGAGCAGCAAGGTAGCTCTGATTAGTCAGTTTTGAGGCAGTAGGATCTGGAAGACGGAGTTGGAGAAAACAAAATTTGCACTTTGAAAATGGCCTGAGAATAAAGAGGGCTGATTTGCTAATTATACCAATGTACCTATGAAGAATGTTCTACCCATTATGCCTACTATGTGCCAAATATAACATAAGCAGTCTTACAGTTTCTAGTCCAAGCCAGTTTTCTTTATGAGATCCATTTCTACCAGATTTTTGGGGGGGTGGAGGTGGGGGCATTGAACCCAGTGTCTTGGGAGTGTTAGGTACACACCCTACACTGAGGTACATCTCCAGCTGCAGAATATTCTTATGTTGCTATCTCTGTGCTTTAAGACCAGTAGAGTGGAGACTACTAAGAACCCCTTTTTTAAAAAAATTTTTATTCAATAAACATGATCTTACAACAGGAAGGGTTCATCATCATACAATTAAGAACAAAAGTGTAATGACAGAACAAGCCAATATTGGTGTCAGACCATGGTTTCCCCATTTGGGTTCCCCATGGTTCCATGTTTCACTTTACTTAAGACCCAAGTTAATTGGACTTCTTGTGGAAGTCAGAGGTTCCCCTCAGGTTAGATTCCCCCATACTATCTCCCTCTAGTCACCTTGATGTCCTTCCTATTCCCTTCCCCCCTCCCTACATCCCCTAGGAACTTAAGCACACCCATGATCATGTAAGAATTCATACATGCTGAGGTAAT
>PVKS010049882.1:0-11790 GCA_004027875.1 Aplodontia rufa
GCAATATACTTCTAATAAACGTAGAAAAAAAATATTTTTAAAAAGGGAGGGGTAGTGCTGCGGGGATATTGGCCAAATCATATTGTTATATTGTGTGTTCCATCTGTTATGAATATGTAACAATAAATCCCATCATTATGTACAACTACAATGCACCAATTTTTTAAAAAGCATGATTTATACATGCAGTGGAGTACTATGCAGCAGTTATAAAAAAGATGAGGCATGATTGTGTTATTGAACCGGATAGATGATTTTGGCATGCCAAGGACTGAAAGGAAAAATGACAAATCATCTTATTTTTTATACTACCATTTGTATGATTGGTAGCATCTAGTTTGTTTGTTTAAGCTCTAGAAACTTCTTGGAAGATGATTTTAAATGTTGAAAATGGTTAACTAATTATTTATGGATGGTGATTAATGGAGTTTGGTTGGTTTTTACTTTAACTTTGTCCTATGGTCCACGAATTTCCTAAAATTGCTATAAGTTATGAAGTAATGAGCAATAAATGATAAAGATTTTTTTCACTTTGAAAATGGAATTAAAGAGTAGCCAGGTGCAGTAATGTTGATGAAACTTCAAGGAACATGCAGACTGAAGGAAAAATGAAATTTGGTTTCACTTTAGATACTGTTCATCTGTCTCCAGTGAGATGAGACCAGTCAATTAGTCATTCATTCTCCTTATTTTCACTTTTTTTCTTATTAAGAAAAATATGGCACCAAAACTTTGAGCACAATCCTGCTCCTGGGAAGGGCAGAATATTAATGATCTCAGCACTAGGTTAAAGGTAACTTACAATGGAATTCAGGAGTCAGGGAATATGACCCACCCCCTGGGGTCCCTATTCAAATAAGTCAACTTCCCAAGATACAACTTCCATCTTGTTTGCTTTAGTGTGTGTGTTTGTGTGCGTGTGTGTGTGGTATGATGTTTTAACTTGTTCTGTCTTTGGTTGCAGAAAAAGACAGGATCTCTCATCATCTTGTTTTCTTCAAATGCATCTTCCTGACTTAAAATCCACTGCCAGCTCTGTTCTCCAAAATAAATCAGTGTACAGTCTTCACACGTTTTGCTTCTGAGCCAAACACTATTTTATGAATCGATTCTAGTTTAAATAAATGCTTAGATGTCTATAGAATTCACAGATTAATATAATCAGAGAAACTTTTGGAGAGCTTCCTTTGTGAGGCAGACCAGTGGATTTACACAGAATAAATATGGGCTCCCTTTGCTGTATATTTCTTCAAGGGCATTTACTACTGCTCCAGAGAAAAACAAAAAAGATTTGTGCAGCCGTTGAATTTCATTAGATAAAACTCGCAACACTCAAATATGGGTCTCCAGTGCAAGCCAGAACCAAATGACGTACTACCACCACAGGTGACCATCTTTTTTAGGGACAAATAAATCCTCCCAGATTTTATTTTTCCTATAGTTGCTTTGTTATTTCAGAAGCTATCATTATCAGCTCTTCTGGATTAAATTATCTCAAATACAACTGTGTTGGAAAATTCTTTGAATGAAGATAACTTAGCTGTCAGTTTCTCAGGTGTAAGAAAAGAGGTGTCAGTCTTTTAGTAGGGAACATAGTTGAGTACTGGAGTCTAACAATCTTAGTCCAAAGTAGAAAGGATTTTTAGTAGACTGAATCAATCAATTATGTTGAAGAATTTTGTGGCCATGGGAAAAGTTTAATTTGCTATACTCATGTTCCTACTTCACAATCTTCTACCATATCTACTACATATTTTATATAACATCAATTTGTTGTTACTTCACTACATTGACTATATTGTTGTCATCGTGTCTTTTTCTTTTTACAACCTGATTCTCAGAGTCTTTTCTCTTCTGTTAGGCTTGGTGGGATGTTAGAATGCATACATGGCAGTGGGAATGTAGGCATGCCAGTTAGGCTGACAAGCTTGACCGAGCCATCCAGCAGCTCCTCCAGCATCAGCAACACCATGAAGTCAGGTCCCTCCTAATACTCACACATCTCTGTGTTTTGGGTCCTCCATTTGCTTCTTTTAAAAAAAAAAGTGGCCTTTTTGAACATATTTAGAACACGACTTAAAAATAGCATGTGTAGGGCTGCAGCAGTGGCTCAACAGTTACAGCACCTGCCTGGCAAGCGTGAGGATGCGGGTTCAAACCGCAGCACCACATACACAACTAAGTATTGGAGCAACACAAGCCACATGAAAAACTGAATAAAATTGATTCCCTCCCTCTCTTTCTTGTACTGTCCCTCTTTCTTAAAACAAAAAAAAAAGAAAAGAAAAGAAAAAAAAAACAATAGCAAGTCTACACTTCAGGTCCAATTCGGGTTTAGCCTGAAATGAAAGGAAAGAGAGATTGATTGCTGTTTTCAACATGTTATTGTTTTCAAAGGACCTAGGGGAAACCTGGCAACGAAGTCAAAGTTGCAGAACAATGTTGTCATAGTACACATGGGCATGCTACCTATATGACTTTACCTTGATCACAGATGTCCTCTGTAGCTTGTGGTGATTCAGGGAAAAGGCCTCCTTGGTCTAATACTATTGACTTGCCTTGCCTGGCCTCAGGTCTTTCTTGGATAGGATGAT
Source organism: Aplodontia rufa (assembly GCA_004027875.1). NCBI lineage: Eukaryota > Metazoa > Chordata > Mammalia > Rodentia > Aplodontiidae > Aplodontia > Aplodontia rufa. Next base: position 2,595 of record PVKS010049882.1, read on the forward strand.
AGAACCCATTCTCATTCTCAGCCATGCTGTCTTGCCATGTCTTTCTTGTTCTATTAAACCATCAAACAACACTGGGGATTTTCCTCATACCTTAATCAGGTCCAAGAGTACTTTTTCAGTACTTCCCGAAAAAGTTCATACTCTGTTCGTACTCTGCTTTTTGTTCAAAATTCTACCCTGAAAGGGTAGATGTGGTTTAGAGAGGACTTTGTCCCAAAGCACATAGTTAGTGACTGACAGAAGCAGGACTAGCAGCAAGATGACTTTATTCTCTGAAACCTTGAGCGCTTGTTCTTGATTACAAGTAGTCTTGACCTATATTGTTTTTTAAAGTTAGAAAGCTTAACAGTTGAAGGGATCAGAATTTATTCAGGGGGGGGGATGAAGAGCCTGATACTTCTGCAGCTGGTAGCCTTCACAATAATATCCATCCCTTGATCCCTCTTGACTCCAGCATGGGCTCTGAGCCTCCTCCTGTCCCTTCCTTGACCAACTCCCCTTCCCTCCATCTTCCCTTCTTTTCTCTTTCTCTACTTCCCATTGTTATCCTTTCTCCCCTTCCCTGTAGCTCCCTCCACCTTCAGGTTCATCTCTCCAATTCTCCATCCTACCTTATCCATGAGCACATACATAATTACAGGGGACTTGAAATGTGCCATGCAATGTGCTATGTTCATTGCATAAGAAAATTTATTTATTTATTCCAATACTCTTTGCTAAATTGCATATGTAGACACTGGCCCTCAAATATTAGATAAGTCCAGAGCCATTTAGTGCATAAGTGGTATAGCCAGAATTTGAACTCCAGCAATCTGACACTTGATTCCTCAATTCAAACACTGTGCTATACTTAAAAATGGATCCAGTTCACTAAGTGGAAATGAAAGAAATGCAAATTAAAACCACAAGGTATTGGCCTGCTTAACCCTCAACCCAACAAGCAACGTTTAAAACAGTAACTTTTTTTTTTTTTTTGGTACCAGGGATTGAACCCAAGGGCAGTTAACCACTGAACCACATCTCTAGCCCCAAAGTAACCATTTGACATTGACACTGGCCAATACGACTCAGAAATCTCTACATTATGGGTAATGAAACCGACATTGTATTTTTGGAAAACAATTTAAGATTATATGAAGAACATTTTAAAGCTCCATATGTTTGGCTCAGTCTTTCCTCTTCCAGGAATCTATTCTGAGAAACCAGCAGAAAAGGAAAAAAATAATACACATGAAGATTTGTCTGCTGAAATGCTATTTTAAGCAGGAAAAACAAAAGGAGGCAATATAAATGTTTAGCAATGAGGTAAGTCATTGAACAGGAAAAACCCAAGTCCTGAAGCGTATTATAGGCATTAAAATAACAGTTTTAACCTCTTTTGTTGTGATGGGTATTATATTTACAGAAAAGTCTGCGAAAACTAGAAGTACAGCTTAACAAGTTTTCACAAAGGCAATACTCCCGTACTCACTGTTCAGATCTAGAAAGAGACCAATGTTTCAGAATCCTCCACCGTTTCTGATTATCACTTTTTCCAGCCTTGTTTTCATCATCTTTTCACTTTCTGAGGATGCAACCCTAAGCAAGATACCTCAGTTGCTGCTGTTTTTTAGTCCTGTATAAATGAAGTCCAGTTTGTATGTATTTCATTGTGACCGGTTTATTTTTGTTCCTGTTTATTTATCCATTTCATTTGTCCATTGAATTGTTGATGTAGTTGGGGTTATTTCCAAGTTTGGAGATATTAAAAGCAAAGCAAAGTTACTGTGAACATTCACGAACTTCTATCCTAGTTCACTGGAGCACCCAATTTTGAATCTGTTTTAGTCAGCTATTTCATTGCTGTGAACCAAGGAAGTTCCAAAAAGAATTTTGGGAGCAGAAGTTCATTGGGGGGCTCATGGTTTCAGAGGTCTTAGTCCATAGAAGGCTGGCTCCACTCCTCAGGGCTCAAGGTGAGGTTGAACATCATGGTGGAAGGCATGGCTCCAGGGAGCAGAGAGAGAAACTCCTCTCACCAGATACAAAATATATACCCCAACGACACCCCCCCAATGACCTACCTCCTCCAGCCACACCCTACTACTCTTGCCAGTTAATCCTTATCAGGGGATTAATTTACCAAGCTCGTTAAGGATCTTATAATCCAATTATTTCACCTCAGCTTTCCTGAACTGTCACATGTGTGCTTTGGGGGGACACCTCACATTCAAACCATAGCACTATACCTAGGGCATTACTTGATATCTATACCTGTGGCACTATTTGACTCTATATTTTGAACCAGATTAAATGTAGACTATCTATTTTCCAAAGCAACTTCATTAGAGTTTTAAACCATTAGGGTTTCAAAGTTCCAATTGCTTAGTTCTATTGCGAAATATGTATATTTTCATTAAGGGTCCATTTATGGCTTTTGTCTTCTCAGGTTGTTTATCTTTTCCTTATTAATCTGTAGGTGTTCTTTATGTATACTTACTGCAACTCATTTTGTTTCTGTGTTTTTGAACACCTAACACATGTGACTTGCCCTTCTGTTATATTAATGGTCACTTTATAATAGCCAGGGATGTACATTTTGGTATTGTATGATTTATCAATGTGTTTCTTTTTGTTGTTATTTTATGTTAATAAATGTTCTCTGTTATTGGGGAGAGTTTCTTATATTGTCTTCTCAATCTTCTGTAGTATTTTATCTCATATTTATATCTATGTGGCAATTTAAATTTATTTTAAGGATAATCATAGGTAGGAATTTCAAATCATTTTTCCCCACTTGTCCCATGGCCTCTATCAAAAAGAAAGCCTCTTCCTTACTCCTGTAGTGTTGTATTTTTGTAAATGAACTGTTTTTTCAGGTTTTGCACTGTTGGTCTATTTATCTATTCTAATCTTAACTTGCAGTATCCTCAAATCTGTAAATTCCCTTAAATATTAACCAACACTAACTGGACGTTTAAATCTACTCCTAACTTTAAATGGCACTAATATAACACAAATCCTCACTATTAACCTAGTATTCATTCTAGTCCCAACCTAACACTAGACCTAACCTGAGTCCTAAAGCTAGCAAAACAATAACTTTAATTTTAAATCTAACCCTAATACAAATTAAATCCAGTTAAATACTAATCCTATATCTAAAGCTAACTTTCAACCTAAAGAAAACCATAGAGCTGTTTCTATCATCCATCCAACACCTAGCAATTACCCTATGATTATATCTAACCATAGCCTAACTTTAACTTTCTGAAATTACTGAGACTTGCTTTATGGTCGTATGTAAGGTCAGTTTTTATAAATTTCATGTAGATCAAAACAAAGGTATATTTTCCAACACATGGAATGTAGGTCAAGTTATTTTAAATTTAGTGTTCAAATCTCTTTTATTGGTATTTGTCTACTTTTTCTAAGACAGATGTGATAAAATGCCATATGCATTATTTTAGCATTGTGTTACACAGTTACCCTATTTTGAATAAAAATTTGATATTTAAGCATCTCCAATTTTTGGTCAGTATATCCAAATTATATCTTTATATTGTGTATATGTATGAATATATAACAACAAATCCCATTATTATGTTCAGCTTTAATGCTCCATTTTAAAGAAAATAAAGAAAAGAAGAGGAAAGGAAAGACCACCACTGGAATAAGCGGAGTTAGGCAAAGATTGATGAGATCATGTGAAGCCAAGCAGAAGCTGTCTGTGAGCAGTCAATCTGAGCCAGCCACCAAAGAGTGAGAGAACCCAACCAACATCGGAAGCACTCTCTTAATCACAGCCCTCTGCATATAAGTGAAGAATCCCAACCTGACAATCCACTGAATTTTGTGATATTTAGTGATGTAGCTAACATTAGCTAATAGATCCAACATTTACATCCCAATAGAATTTTATGATATTTTGAAACAAAATTCACAAATTTCATGGATGAGTGGTTTCTTAGTTTAGCCTGCTGTAATGAAATTCCTTAGACCAGGTAGTTTGGACAACAAACATTTATTTCTCAAAATTCTGGGGACCAAAATTCTAAGATCACAGGTCCAGGTTCTTGGTGAGGACCCTCCTTTTCATTCAGAGACAGATGAGTTGCTCTTTTTTCTTATTTATATGTTTACATGGTAGGAGAAGACAAAGAGAGAGTGCTCATACTGCTTCTCGTAAGGGTACTAACCCCCTATGAGGCTCCACCCTATAGCCTAATTGCCTCCCAAAAGCTCCATTGGATACCAGTTTGATTTTGAGAGAGGACAAACATTTCAATCTAACAGTGTGTGCATCAAAGCCTGGACTTTTACCCATTCATCCTAAAGATTTAAGGCTATTAGTCACCCCTCTTCAGAAAACAACCACGCAATTAGTTGGGTCACATTTACCATACCATCAGCCTGTACTCCAAACCCTAACAAAGGAATACATAACTCATGTTATGGAATTGAAGGATATTTCCCACAAACTTCAAAATCCTTGAAGAACCTAATTTTCGCTTCCACCTGTGCCATAATCTGATATTCCCTGTTTTTTTAGCAGCTGAATTCTTCCTTTTATGGTCCTAAAATACTCCCATGAATCAGGAATCATGTGACTTATTGGGTGGTAATAACATTTAAAAAATGTGTTAATAAAAAATACTAAGAAAAAGAAGAATAAAGAAATTCAGTTAAATCTTTAATGTCACTTCTGACAATTGTTTCCGTTTCTTGGAAAAACTCCGAGGATAATAAATGGAGTAAATATTTCCATCATAAATACATTTATTATTTCCACATGGCATGTGTATGTGTAGCATGTGCAATTAGGTTTGCTTGCAGATTACAAATGCTTTAAATCTCACACAAAGAGTCATTTCTCTTTCATCAGGGATCCTGCCAGCCAGGATTTTCTCACGGAAACTGGAGAGACCCAGAGCAGCTCTACAACTGTGCTCCTTAGAGACTTAGGGTCATGTCTTTGGTACTTTCATATTTTCCTTTATTATTTTTTAAACAATGAAGGAATGCGTCTGTGTCTGATTCAGTGGATTTCCATGTCCTTGCCCATCCATCTTTCTCTCTGTTTCCTATGTTGCCTTAGTCCTGTAAGGGTATTTCTTTTACCCCAGTGATGTCTGCACACCTAAAACCTATTCATGCAAGGTTCTTTTAAATGTAGTCATGGTGGTACTGGGATGAATGACATTGCCTCAGGTCTCTGCCTCTGAGCAAGCAGTTAAGGATCATCTCTCTGTAATGACACTCAGGGAGTTCAGGAGCACTGGCTTCAAGTTACACAGGCTGCCCTTTGTATGCTTGCGCTGTGACTTTGGAGTTCCTCACCTTCATTTTCTTATTTGTCAAAGGAGGTAATAATGCCTACACAGGGAGCTTTTTCTAAGAATGCAAAATAACATTCCTAAGCTGAAGAGTAGAAATTACTTAAGAAGTCATTGTTTTAGTTACTGATAGTAGTGTTGGTATAGGGTTTGATACAGTAAAGTAGCAAAAAGGCAGGGGTCTCTGGGAATTCCTTTTGGGTTAAGTGCCCCTGGATTCAATACCTGGTACTGAAAAGGAAAAAATCTGTTACTTTACAAATTGGTAACACTGCAACTAGAGAATAAGAGAGGATTCTATAGATGATTGTCAGTGCACCTGGCGAACTAGAAAAATCTTACCATTTCATAAACCCTCTTTAACATCTTTCCCAAGCTTCTCACGAGATATTCAGGCTCTCCGCCCTTCTGCCCTTCTTTTTCATCTCTTATTTATTCTGTGTTGACTGTCTCCATTGATCACTTTAACTTGGAAACATTATTAATATCATCCAATTACCAAGCAAAAATGGATGGGTTTCATTTTATTGCCTAAACTCTTCTATTTGACAGTTGACTATTATTTTTTCTTAAACCATGTTCACCATTTGTTAAGCATGCAGTTCTAAATAACTTAGTATATTTACGTTCTTATGCAACCATTGCCACCATCTGTGCCCAGAACTGTCTTCATCTTGCAAAACTGACACTCTGCAACCATTAAATAAAAATTCCCTTTTCCTCCTCCACCTGGCTCCTGGATAGCAACACTCTACTTTCTGCATCCTCGAGTTTAACGACTCTGAGTACTAACAAGTAGAAATAGCTAATATTTTTCTTGCGACTGGCTTATTTCACAACATCGTGTCTTCAGAATCCATCCACATGACAGCATATATTACAAAGTCCTGATTTCATGATTTCTTTCCATTGGTGTCTATAAATTTCTTTCAACAAAGATTTTGTAGTTTTAAGTGTACAAGTTTTCTGCCTACTTACATATGTTTATTCCTAAGTTCTCTAATTTTTGACAGTATTATAAATGATTGCTTTCTTAATTTTATTTTTCCGATGCTTCATTGTTAGTGCATTGGAATGACTAATTTTTAGTTTTGATTATGCATCCCTCAATTTTGCCGAACTCATTTATTAGTGCTAAACTTTTTACATGAAATCTTTAGTTTTCTACGTGTAAGACCGTGTCATCTGTGAGTAAAGATAATCTGTATTTTTTCTTTTCCAATTTGGTTGACTTTTATTTCCTTTTCTTACCTAATTTTTCTGGCTAAGACTTCTGGTTCTGTGTTGAATAGGAGTGAAAATAAACATCTTTCTCATTTTCCTTATTTTAAAATAAAATCTTAATATTACAAATATCTGTTCAATGGTTGGCTTCATCATATCAAGGGATGGTGTTCAGGTCTGAGTCTTTGGAATTACTCCTGACCACTTCTTTCTCATAATTGATATCCAATCCATGAAAGAATCTACTGGCTCTACCTATAAAAATAGATTCATTCAACATGTTACAATGCAAATCATCAAAAATTCAAATAACAACAAATGCTGCTAAGGATCTGTGGATAGAAGGGACATTCATGCATTGTTGGTAGGATGGAAAATTAGTACAACCATTTTGGAAAGCAGTATGGTATCCAGATTCCACAAAATATTAGGAATGGAACCACCATATCATCAGATATCCCACTTCTTAATTTTTATCCAAAAAAAAGACATCAGCATATGATAGTAATAAAGAAATATCCATATTTACAGGAATGAAAAATCACAAAAGCCAAGTTAAGAAACCAGTTCAGGTCACTGTCACCAGATGAACTGATTAAGAAAATGTGATATATCACAACAGAGTTTTACTCAGTTATAAAGAAGAATGACTTTCTATCATTTTCTAGTAAATGGATGGAAATGGACAACATTATACTAAGTGAAATAAGCCAGACTCAGAAAAATCAATGCTTGAATGTGCTCCCTCATGAGCAGAAGCTAGAGAAAAATAAGGGAAAGGGGCAGGGGTATCCTCCCAAAATAGTAGGAAGATCAGTGGAGTAGAGAAAGTAGATCAAGAGGGATGGGAAAAAGGAGAAATTAAAGAGTGAAGTTGATCAAATTATGCTGTGTGCATTTATAAATATGCCACAGTCAAATTTACCTTTATGATGTATATATGTGCACAGGTATGTGTGTATATAGGTGTATATATAATGTATATATATGCAGATATGTGTGTATATATAATATGTATATATTCACATTATATATACATATATATATATATATATTTATGCACACAGAACTTAAAATCAATGAATAAACAGAAAAAAGACCAATAGAGTAGAGGAAGGAGAATAAGTGGAGGGATGAGGGGAGGGAAAGAGGAAGTATCGGGGACTGAAATGGAACAAATTAGATTCCATGCATTATGTGAAGCATATGATTATATCAAAATGAACTTCACTTTTATGTATACTTATAATGCACTAATAGTAAACATTAAAATTTTTAAAAAGTTTAGAAAAAAATAAGAAGAACCTTCCATGACTTCAACCACAAAATAAATGTTGAATTTTTTAAAAAAGCTATAGTTTCAGAAATAAAATTTCCCAAGTGGCAATTTATAGATAAAGACACTAGATTCATAACCTACCATTTTTCACCACTGTCTTTCCTACCACTCTGGACAAAGCCACAATTATCTTTCATGCAGGTTACTCGGAAAACCTGTATGTAAGGGAGCTATTTCCATTCATATCTGCTCTCAACACAGTGGTCAGAGTAGTACCTTTAAGACATTAGGCAGAAGATGTCACTCTGTTCCAAGCCTCCAAGAGGATCCCCATTTACCTTGGAGCAAATGTCAAAGTCCTTAACTTGTTCTACCCATCTTCCTTCAATTCTCCTATAATTATCCCTTTAAATACATCTCTTACTACTCTTCTTCTCACTCTTCTCTTCCGGACCCATTGACCTCCCTTGGATAAAAATAAGTACGTCTCCTGCCATACGGCTTTGGCACTGATGGATCATTCAGCTTCCAACATCTTCCACAGATACAAGAATAGCCAACACCTTCCTCCTTTCATGTTTCTGTCTCAAAGTCAGGTGCACAATGAGATCTATTGTTTAAAGTCACAATCTGCACTTCCCAGACGTCCTTTCTTACGTACCTTAGTCATTGTTTTCCTTTAATTCATAGTACCACATTCTGACATCCCATACCTAAACCGCTCAATGTATGGTCCTTTGACCAGCAGCCTCATCATCACTCAGGAGCTTGTTGGAAAGGCAAATTCTGGGGCTTCACCCTTGACCTGATGGGTGAGAATCGCTACAGCGGAGCACAAGCATTTGTTTTCACATACCTTCTAGATTCTGATTGGTGGGGCCATCTGTGGAAGCATTTTTTTCTGCTCCTAATTTGTTGATCACATTTGTTATTCACTGCCTCTCCTAAGAGAGTGTAAACATCTTCGGGTAGGGATTCCTGTATATTCTGTTCACCACATTCTTAAGCATTTATAACAAGATTGGGCACATCATAGACACGCCATATGTTTTTGTCAAGTGAATTCATGTTCTGCTACTTAATTTGAAAGCCAATAAATTATTTTGTTAACTTTAGAAAAGTCAGGTTTCCAGGTATAATTTTAAGGTAAAGTTCCATGTGCTTGGACAACACTTGTGATTGTGTAACCAGGACCACGATTAAGATTCTGGTTCAACATACGCAAAACAATAAACGTAATCCACCACTTAAACAGAATCAAGGGCAAAAACCATATGATCATCTCACTGGATGCAGAAAAGGCCTTTGATAAAATTCAGTACCCTTTTATGTTCAAAACTCTAGAAAGGATGGGGTTCAAAGGACCATTTCTGAACTT
>PVKS010049883.1:0-11784 GCA_004027875.1 Aplodontia rufa
ACTAGATACCCATTTAACACATGAGTTCTTCTGGGGGAAACTGCATTAGATGAAACCCATAGTAGCTTATCTATGTGTTAGCATTACCCCTGGTTATCAAAGTTTATACACATTGATTGCTACAGTTTTGACAATGTTTCCCCCTCATCTGTATCCTGTATCGCAATATACTTCTAATAAATGTGGAAAAAAAAATAAATGATTAAATCAATGGAGATGAGAAACCTAGGATTTTGCTGCTGAAAATAAAACTGATAGAGCTTTTATATATGTCCTTATTTTAGTTGAAAGCAACTGGAAAGAATTTATAACCAGATATCTAGAAGTTTGACTTTTTCTTTGGTGGATTTGGCAGAGTGGTTTAACTGATCTGAAGAAACAGCTAAAAAATTCCCCTTGATTTATATTTTACTATTTTGTGAACTGGAAAGGAGGGTTGAAAATGTGGCCAATGGTGTAGTTGAGCTAGTTTTTAATGACATGGGTGGTAGTAGAAATGTTATTTTTAAAACTGGTATGTAGAATAATTGATACTCATGTACATGCATGGCTACTGAATTCATACTGAGCTGATTCAGCATTTTCTTTGTAAACTTATTTGAAAAACATTAACCTAACCTGAATGAGTAAGGAGAGAGAATTTTTTTTTTCACATGATGGTGACTACAGAGATAGGCAAGTGTCAGTACAAGAAAAGGAAACACTTCTGGTATGGAATTTCATTTTTGATTTATTTTATTCACCCAATGTAGAGCTCGTATATTTCATGCTCCCTGTACTATGTAAAAGACCATATACATAGCTATGGATCCCAGTTTCCAAGTATTGAATTAATGAGGGTAGATGTTTTAGTCAGCTTTTTCATCACTGTGACCAAAGACCTGACACGAGTAATGTAGAGAAAGAAAAGTTTATTTGGGGCTCACAATTTCAGAGGTCTCAGTTCATATATAACTCACTCCATTGCCATGGTCTTCAGGTGAGGCAAAATGTTATGGCAGAAGAGTGTGGCAGAGGAAAGCAGTTCAGGACATAATGATTAGGAAACAGAGAGCTCTGCTCACCAAGAACACAATATATACCCCAATGGCATGTCCTCCCATGACCCACCTCCTCCAGCCACACCCTACAGACTTACAGTACCACTCAGTGAATCCCTATTTAGGGCCTAACGCGCTGATTGGGTTAGAACTTTTATAAACCCATTGTTTTACCTCAAAATTTCTTGTATTTTCACACAACTGAGGTTTTTCGGATACCTTATATCTATAATTAACAGCAGGTAACATTCAAGCAACTCTGCTATGATGTAGCATTAACACAAAAAGTGGATTTTTACTGTAAGTAAAAGAAGGATTACTGAGTGAGTGATATTCCACTGGTCCTTTAGAGGAAGAATGGGAATTAAGTGTCTACAGAAAAATGGAGGTGGAGAGTGGTGGTAAAGGTTTTCTAGGCATATATCACTCTGTCCAAAGCTATGGGGTATGGGTATTAGCATCCTGTGTAAAATTGTAGTTTGTTTAGCAGAAGAATGGATAAGGCCAAAAATGTCAAGTGGAGCATTACATGAATAGCAATAAGGCTTAGTGCAAAGAATCAGAACTTGGAACTTGCACAATATGAACTCAAATATTTACTGTAAGACCTTTGACAAATTACCAAAATTTTCTGATTATCAGTTTCATTAAATTTGATATGAAAATAATAATATAATTTACTTTGTTGCATCATTGGGGAAAATTCCTGACACTGAATACGCAGTCTTAAAATTTCATTCCATTTGGCATCCTTTCCTTTGAGTATCATACACATGAAAGGTTTAGTGTTTATTCTGCATTCAGGAAGGAGCCAGTGAGGATTCTGAATCAAAGAAATGATGTGGTCAATTCTGGATTTATTAAAAGTATCATTCCCATTTTAGTATGAAAGAGTTCTTCCATTAGAGTGAGGCAGGAGTGAGGGAGACCGGTTGGAAGTTGTTGCAATGTTCCAAGGAAAGCTAAAGGCCTAAGTCAGGGTGATATTAGTGATAACAGCAAGAAATAAATAGATTTCAGACTTGTTAGAATTTATGACAAAATGAAGATCTACAATGGAGCAGGAGTAATCAAAGATGATGTGATTATTCTACAGTGATCAAGGAGTTCCTTTAACTTCTTAGAGAAATTGTGCACTTGTATTTGGAACATGCAGATGGCTTCTGAGCCCCAGGGAGTACCCAGGAGGACTGTTTTCCAGAATACACCCACTAGTAAAAGCTAGTGTAATTCCCAGAGGCTCTTATCCTATATTATTACCATTGATTACTTCTATTGCAAATCATGTTTGCAAAGAGCAATATAATCATTTTTATTAATTCTTCTCTACCTCAAGACACCAAGTTAGATTGTCCAGCATCATCAACAAAGCTGGGACTAACACCCTGGAGTCTAGTTCAACCAGCCAATCTTCTGTCTATTACATGGGCTTTAGGGAAGCAGTACTGCAAAGCCTCACTCAATTAAAATCAAGGAAACAAGCTTCAGTGGCAGGGTTTGAACAGCCTCCCATGTTCAAATAAATAAAAGTAGTGGTTCCTCATCCCTAGACTGGTCAGAATGAGAAAAATAAAGAAGGATAAATAATATTGTATCTCGGAGAAGAATGAGTTTCTGAACATGCAAGGAGTTGGCTACTGACTAAATGTACAAATAGATCTTCAATTGCCAATTGAAGTTAAACATACAGAATTTTTTTGGACACATGCTTCCTGCCAAACATTCTAGTTCATGTTTACATGCACTGGTTTATTTAATTGTTCCAATAAATCTTCTTTTCACACTTCTGGTAATACCATCAATAGAGTTGGTTTACATAAAAGGAAACTGGAATTTAGAAAAATTAGATAAATCACCCAAAATCACAACACTAATGAATTTATAGAGCCAGAGCCGGAATCCAAATCTGACTCTAGAATCCATGCTTTAACCACTGGGTGACATGCCTGGGTATGGGAAAGCAGGTAATTTGAGGCTATGTCTCCCTTCTTCCTGGGATTCAAATATACAATGTGGACTTCTGGTACCAGTTCCCTATGATGAGTAACAGGCAGAATATTAGGAAGGAGGGAATCTTGGTCCTGACCCAAATCAACTTGAATCAAACAATATTTATTGGGTACTTTCTACTATTTGTACAAGGCAGTGGCTAGTAAAAGAAGCTCATTGGAAAATATTCTGGCCTCCATTCTTTGTACATCAACATTATATAATCTAGAGATGGATTATTCCTTCAGATGCCACTGGAATCCCATGATGGCTTTAGAGATGGGATGTTTCTCCACCCCAGAGATCATCCTCCTCCCTGGCAAAAAAGCAGGGGTTAAGGGGCCTAATTGACTCTTAAGAAATTGACACTTAAGTTTTTTCAATCCTATTCATGCTATAGTCTTCAAAATAATAATGATAACAAAATATTGGTAGTTACAGAGGATTAGTAATAACAGTAGTAATTGCTAGAGTCCCAGTATTTGTTAGGTAGATACCAAGACTCAAGCTGGAAACTTTCTTTACTTACTTAAATATTGATGTGATAAAAATTCAGGTCTATCTGAAAACAAAATTCTGTTACAAGCCAAATAGTAAGCCTTTCTTCCAAGTCAAATCATTTCTTCTTATGGAATCAAAACCTAATACAAACTCCTGGGAAGCAATTTTGACATACCCTCTTTCCACATTGACTACAAAAGTATTAACTAAATTAATATGTGTGTGTATGGTGGGCACTGCTCATTTATTTATCAATTCTACTCCAAAGGCCAAGAGAATTTTTTTCTTATTTCACTTGTAGGTTCCCCCTGCTTTCCAGTTCTTAGTATATATGTAAAGCTTCTTTTTATTTAGCTCCAATCTTTGGGAGCATGTGCTATTGGGCTTCTGGATGGAGTCATCATTCAATAATTTTGGAATTAGGGGAAGCGGAAAGGCCTGGAGTATGATGATAGAGAAAGGGGTGCCGCATGATGGTGGGGGGTCTCCAGAGGTCAGCTATTCCAGGAAAAGCCTATTACTCCCTGCCTTTCCCTCAAATTGCATAGCTAAATCAGCCAGACATTATCCTGCAGAAGAAGATGCTTAGACAAATTCAGGGGAAGCAAGCAGCTGAGGTCTAAAAAGAGCAGGGTAGAGGTCAAGGAAGTCAGAGTCTGTCTGGGAGGTCTGGGAAGGCTGCCATCATTGGAACAGGAAGAGTGTCTCCCCAACAGGCAGTTTATGGGGCTGCTAATTGCCCATTTGTATATATATATATCCGGCTTAAGCACGGACAACCCTGTCCAGAGAGAAACCCAAAGAGCTGAAGATGGATTTCAGAAGGCACAACAGATCCATAAAAGGAGATGAATAAATAAAGACATTAACTTTTAATGTAAATAGGACTGAAGTATTCTTAATACCTTATTTCTTGAAGATACAGGAGGAAATTCCTTCTGCCAATTTGAACAACTTTAGAGTGTATTTGAGAGCACTTGGAAAGAAGAAAAGAGACCCAAGTACCAGATAATGCGTGCTTACAGGTGTTGAGGGCAGCTCAGAACTACTCACAGAACTGGAGAAGCATGCCGTGGCTCAAATAGCTATGAACATGCACAGAGATGAAAGGGAGCTGGTCACTGGAGTACTGAACTTATTTCATTCATTCATCTGCTCAATCAATACAGGATGAGTTCTTCCTGTGTGTTGGGTGCTAATTATGCTTTGTAGATATAGATGGGAGAGGGACTTCCATAGTTATTGCTGTGAAATAGCTCATGATCTAAATCAAGTATGCAAGGCAGGTCCTTGAGGGCATTGATTAAGTATGAAAGTACCAGGAAAAATCTCCACATTCCATGGGACTAGGTTAAATTTCAACTGTGACATAAAGAAGTCCCCCGGTTATTAGTAACCATTCTTCTTCTTTTTTTTTTTTTAAGAGAGAGAGAGAATCAATTTTATGTAGTTTTTTCATGTGGCTTTTGTTGCTCCAACACTTTATTGTGTACATGGTGCTGGGGTTCAAACCCATGTCCTTGTGCGTGCCAGACAAGCACCATAACCATTGAACCATCACTCCAGCCCCTTAGTGACCATTCTTAAGACACTGAAAACAAGTTGTTTAAGGTCAAATATACTGGCTCTATTACATGTGCTTTGGTGTGCATTATCTCTAAACCATGAAATGTTACTATTATGAATATCATTAGACCTATTTTGTTGAGAGAATATTTAAGATCAGAGAAGCTCAGTGCCTTACCAAAGACTCACAGCTGGTGTGTGACTAAGCTGCAATATTCCATACCTTAAATGTCACTTCCACCATTCTAAGCTCACTATATACCAAGACCAGATTAATTTTTACTAAAAGTTATTTTTGTAACAGTAGACACACCACCTTCAAAATGTCCTTTTGAATGAATTCCAAGTTCCTTAGCTTAGAATTCAAAGCTCCCACAACTCTGGTTCTATGTTTGCATTTTGGTCTTGCATTATGTCAGAGTCTTAATATACCCTCCACATCAATTAAACCAGCCTACTTGTCATGACTGAAAACTTCGTTAATTTTTCCACATCCATACTAATTAAAAAGGCTGTTGTTCCTGATTAAATGTGGGAGGCATAGAAGATGACAAAGTTGATTTTGCATTTTCAAGGCTGAGTGATTTAGAATGTTGGTGTCATCAAAGAAAACACAAAACCCTGAGGAGGAGGTTTGGGGGAAAAGGGTAAATCCTGTTTTGATGTCTTGTTTTAATTGAAGGTAGAATGTTTTGATGGAGAACAGCCTGGCCTCAGGTTAGAAATGGATCAATGTTCTGAAGGACAGTTAGAGTTAGAGTTGAATGATTTGGGAAGTCATCAAAAAGGAAATGGTTGCTGAAGCATAGAGTGAAGCAAGAGGCCCAGAAGAAGACACTGGAGTGAGAACAGGGAACCCCAGACTGAATCCTTAGGGATGCTCCAGGGTCTGCTATGATGAAGGATAGACAGATAGTTATAGAAGAAATGGGAGGAAAGCGTAAAGCAAAAACACTAATTTCTTCGCATTTTTCTCTAAGAAAATAAACACAAAGAAATAAAGAGACAATTTAGTTCCCAAATGAAGACTCCTTAATTTGTCCTATTATTTTTAGGGACTTTCTTTTTCTGTTTGGGATAGAAGCTTGAAGACAAATATATTCCATGCATCTAGTCCTATTCATCTTCATTCTGAGGATTTCACTTTCCAAAGGAATATTTGGACATGATTGCTAATAAATATGGAGTATAAACCAGGGTTCCAGGCACTGAGTACATAACCGTGATGATTTCACATTGCGATTTCAGTGATGGGGCAAGAACCAAGTCAAACCGGTGTTTTTTGAGCCCTATCAGGGAAATATCTACAGCTAGAGTTGACAGGATAAGAGATCGCACTGCAAAGTCTGGGATATAAGATGTGACTGAGTTAATTAGTAAGATATATTAAAAGATACACAAAAGATAATAAAAGTCAAATATGCGATAGTATCTTCAAACAGTTCAGTTTTATTGCTGAAATACAGTATGCCAGGCAGGAATAATCTTTGGCATGCTAGAGATTATAGTAAAAAGTAGGGGCCATTTATATACCATGCTAAGCTCTGATTTTTATCCTTTCTATGAAAGGAAACCACAAAAATCTTTTAAGCTGGGCAATTATATAGTTCAGATAATATTTTAGAAATATTCCCTGCCAGAAGGAGAATGAATGGAAGAATGCAGAAATGGGGAGGTAGTTTGGAAAACCACTATAGTTATCCAAGCAAGGAATGTTAGGGATTTGAACCAGAGAAGTGAAGGTAGAAATACAAAATAATATATGTGTTTGCAAACTCATTTGAAAAAAAAATAAAAGAACATTTTTGGAAATGAAATTTCCTGGACGGTGGTAAACTGGAGGAGGAGGAAGAGAGTAGGGAGCTTTAGAAACTACATACAGATCCATCTTGGATGATACAGGAGGTGGTAGCAGCAATAATTGAGGTATGAGCACTTGAGCAAGAATTGGCTTAAAGGAAAAAGTTAGGTCAGTTTGGGATGTGTTGTATATGGGGTTCTTAAGATGCACCAACAGAAGATGCTGGCAGATATGCAAATATACACATGTAAATCTTGGTGAAATCTAGGGGCACATATAGATTTAGGAAACCCACTGATTCCTAAGCAGACTGGGATGGAAATACAGGAGAAGCTGGTAGGAAGACTCAATTTTTTTACAAGTTTCATGGAAGGGAGGAGACCACAAAATTCCAAGGAGAGGGCACTGATCCCAAAAACCTTAAAAAAAAAAAAAAGATCTGCACTAAGGATCCAGAGTCAGTAGTCTTGATGCAAACTCCCACCCTCCAAGATTTCAGTACTAGTATGGGTTTAGGTAGCTTCAGCAAGTTGTGCCTCATAGTAGTTTGGCCTCATTGTGATCTCCACCATCCTTTTGACTATATTTCTAGACCCTGGGGGACTTCAAGGTTGATTTATATATCAGCATGGACTGGGTTTAAGTTAGATGTCACACACTGTCTTAAGAGAATTCGATGACAATACGAAGGTCTTCACTCAGAAGATAAATTTGAACAATGTCAAAAAGGAGTGGTGAAATATCATAAAAATGAGACACTGGGGACCACATAGGAAGGAATAGGAAGATATTACGAAAGCTGTCTCACAGCAATTGTTGATCCAGATGACTTGGGATGAGGGAGAAACAAAGTCTTATTTTCTGATACTCAGAAACAAAGAGATTCGTTTGTAGGAGTAAAACAGGTTGGTATAACATTTACTGCATAAATTAACCTACGAGATCAAGCTATTTCTAGAATTTTGATTTAGACATGTACTTCATTGGAAGTGTAATATAAAAATCTATAGATTCAGGGAGTATTTCTCTTTTTATTTCTTTGAAAACAACACAACTCATAGGTGAGAATATATGGTATAGATGGTAATTGCCTTTTTTGCTGGAGCTACGTTTTCATCCTCCTCCCTTTCTCCTCCAATATTAATTATCAGGACTAAAAATAGTCTATTGTGGGATCTGTGATCCTCTGGGAGGCTTCTGCAGAAATCTGACATCTGTGCGGGAGACTCTGCTGGGATGTGTTTCTGTGAAGCTGTCTCCTGTTTGTGAATTCAGTAAACACTCGCACAGTGCATGCTGAAGTGTCTGTCTCTCAAAATGGCTGTGAGTGGCAGTCCATGAGAACACAGTCGTTCTGAGCAGACATGACTCATAGTGCCTGGAGAGAATAGAAAATGCATGGAATATTTATGATTAGGAGCATTAATAACAATAGGGAAATATTGGCACAATAGCATGCCACAATGTAACCATTGTGTGCAACCAAAATGCAATGGATTCTGGTAGTTTCTCTTTTTGTGTATAAATATAAGCAAATATTCACCCTACCCTTACTCCATATATAGAAAATAATACTGTACATGGAAATTTAAAATACAGAAATAGTAGTAAGTTGTTTGTATCCATGGTTAGGTAACATGGAATTAATAGGAACTAGGAAGATCTTTATGGGTCAATCAATACATATCTGCTGGAATTAGAGACCCATGGCTTTGCATGAAAATGCAACAATTACTGCTGATTAAGTCCTTCTCTGCTTCGTAAGGTTTAATTTCATCAGATGTTCTTCAATTGTGTTTTTTGGAGGGGATGGTGGTTTTGATGGCATGCAGAGTGAAGCAAAGTAGGGATGATTACCAGAATTATTTTGGACAGCCTGGCCATATTTCCTAGCCAAGATACATATTGTGACAAATGAGTTGATTTCTAAGATAAGACTGATTGCTTTAAACTGAGAAGATTTAGAAAGAACTGAGATGTATGGTGATACATCTATGGGGTGTTTCCTTAAGAAACCTTGGGTGGTGCTTCCAGTGCAGATCTGTATATAACTGAAGTGCAGAATGGGGGAAGTGTAGAGAGTTCCAGAAAGCAAAGGCACAGAGAAGGGAGGGGGATGTTCTGAGCTGAAGGAGTTACTTCATAAGGGAGTTCACGTAGGGAGTACTTTAGAGACAGGTTTTGGTGCTACAGAATTTTTTGTTTAATTTTTAACCCCAATGGCCATTTCACAATCAATTCCTCAGATCAACTTGCCAATAAATAGGCTGAAGCAGGTGGCCCTGGACAAGAGAGTGGAAAAGAACAGAGAACCCCACATTGAATCTTCCTTCATTCCCTCAATAACTTTTTTTATGTATATACATTAGATGATCATACTGGAAAACAAATTTGATTGAAGTTAGCCATTTAATTCAACACAAACTCATCCGCTAAGTACACGGTGCTGGGAATTATGAAGTGCCACATGCATTTAAGAGTTTCAGAATCCACCTGTTGTGAAAAAAAAAATCAACAACCTGACTATTTATTTACTCTTATAGTTTCTCATTTAGTAGTGTATGAATTAGTCCCTTTGAATTATAAATAGATTTTAGTCTCAACTTATTTTCTTGTTGTCATGTATAGTTTGTCAGGGTTGCTGACACTTCTTTGTCAGTTGGAGTATATACAAGTTGAAAATGCTCTTTATTTTTAGCCTAAGAAAAACAATTTGGAAGACAAATTTACTGCAATAAAAGACTTCTTCCTACAGTCCATTTCATACCGAATAAATGACAGTCACTCAATATCTCAAATAAGAGAGAACCCTCCACCTGGAGAGGCTAGAATGGCTTGCCACAGGCTTCTGTCCTTCCACATTTATGCATAGGTTAGGACTGTTTTAAGAATGCCATCATGTTGTCATCTATAAAATCTTCATCTTTGTAAATGTCTCAGATTAAAGGCTGGCTCTAAAGCATTTGCTTAAACAGCCCCCACCCCCACCCCATGAGTGTCTCCTTTGCTCTCTGGGCCAATTAGATGCCTTCTTAGAACAGAGCATCACTGGACATTTTGTCCTGATTCTTCAGGTTTCCCAGTCCTTTTTGTGGATGTGTCTGGATTCAGTTAAGGAATCTCTGAGACTGCTGCAGGAGAAACAGGGTATAGTTATTGAGGGACAAGCCTAAAGCTGAGCCTGTGAGCTCCAGAACCTACCTACACATGCCCCTTTCCTGAAGCTTGGCTTTGAATACAGCAAGTTTCCTTTTCTTTACCATATTGTATATGGAGAGTTCTATAAAATTTCATTTCACTTGGAGATAGAAAATGATAATTCAGTTATATAGATTTGAGAACATTGAAAGTATCCATAAACATTTAGAAAATAACTTAAATGGGAATGTTAGGGTATGTCATGTCTCAGTTTTACTATGGATAAATGCAGCAGGTAAACAGAGACCAATATGTTGTTACATGGGGAGATAAGAATAATTGCATTAAGTTCAAAAAAGACAGTGACAAAACACCACATATAGCACAATCCCATTCGGGTTAACAATACATATAAATCAAAATGATAAAATTTTTTATGTACACCTAGGTGAAGGCACTTGGAGGTTTCCTACAAGTTGACCTTTTGGTAACGGAATAAGTAAAGCCCACCAAACTTTACCAGGGAGAGTGAAATGCGAGTCTGCTACTATGGGCTTTATTTCTTGGTCAGAGACCTTTGTTTTGTGCTTGGCTTAGATTTTTATTTTACATCTGCTGACAAGTGTTAAAATTGTTAACAGAACTGGTAAAGTTCCCTTGCTTGAAACTCAGGACTGAGCTAAAGAGAAAGAAGAACCTCTCAAATAAAAGCCAAGTTACATTGAGAAGAAATTTGTAAAAATTTGGCCATTGTATCCAGTGGAGGAAAATAAAACAGAAAGAAAGGAAGGAAAGAAAGGATGGAGGAAAGGAGGAAAAGAGGGAAGAAGGGACGGCAGAACTGAAGAAGGGAAGTTGGCAAACTAGAAAACTCACATAAATATTGACTGAATTATGGGCAAAAGAATACTAAGTAACTCAACTTTCAATTTATAAAAGATGATCAATCAAGGAGTTATTTGTATTAAATTCAGAAGCAGACCATTCTCATTGCACTTCTCCCTATGGCCTCTCTAAAAAACAAATTATAGTGCAAATGTATTTTTTGGCACACAAAATATTATGTACCAACTTATTCTTGATTAATATTACAATGTGTTGATGAAATTTTCTAAGCACTGCTTAGAGCTAAAATGAGAGCATTTTTTCTTAAATAAAATGTGTTGATACTTGTTTTCATGGTGACTATTAGTTGCATATTCAATTTCATGTTCAGAGAGATGGGATGCTGGAAATTATTTTAATAATCAGAAATATTGAGTGTCAACATGTCTTCTATGGCTCCACTTTCTTTTATTTCATTGTTTTCTAAATTGAAAAATTTATTGAGAGCCTGCTATGTTCCAAGGACTCAAGGACTAAGAGTAGATACATAAGACATAGATACTTAGGTAGACAGATTGTTTTTATGTGTAAAGTTAAGGATTGAACTTATGGCATTATACATACTAAGCAGGCTTTCTAAAATTGAGCCACAACACAAACAGCAATAACTTTTTTAAAATTTTTTTTATTAAGAGTATATAGAGATACAAATGAAAGGGAAACATTATCAAACCATCAATAACCAATGTGTATATACATAGTTATCCAGGGGTAATGCCAAAACATGGATGACCACCTTGGGTTTCACCTGTTGCAGTTTCCCCCAGAAGAACTCTTGCATAAAATGGGTATCTCGTAGAGAAATAACATCTGCATCAGAGATGGTTCCCCTATATTCCTAATTTTAACAAGTTATTCCTAACT
>PVKS010049884.1:0-11783 GCA_004027875.1 Aplodontia rufa
GTTCATGAAAATCTCATAAGATGTTAAACAGAACTAGTCATCATCTCAAGTTATTTCCCTGTTAACTATTTTTATTCCATATGCACATTGGGCAAGTAGCAAAAAGCAAAAACCTAAAAAAAAATTAAACACATAGATTTTTGTTTTACTGCTGCACTTGACATATACAAAGCAAGAGATATAAAAAATTCACTTTTCCTGCAGTTTTTTAAAAGAGAGAGGGACAGAGAGAGAGAGAGAGAGAGAATCAATTTTATTTAGTTTTTCATGTGGCTTCCATTGCTCTGAGATTTCGTTGTGTATGTGGTGCTGGGGTTCAACCTCGCATGCTCGTGCATGCCAGGCAAGCGCCATAACCACTGAGCCACCGCTCCAGCCCCTTTGCTGCAGTTTTACTTGCACATTTGTTCTTTTTATTGTTGCTGTTCCACACAGTCTTACATATTGAAGGGAATTGTTACATATTCATCCATTCATGGATATTGACAAAGGAAGTTAAGGGTGATCCTACTCCAGGATCTCCCCTACTTCATGCATTCTCCAATCTCATGTCTCCTCTATAACACCTCCATGCTATAATTGGGAATGAGAATTGTACATTTATTCTTACCTTGAACTTATACTTTTATAATCTTAAACATCTATATTATTACCTTATTTGACTGGTAAATTCAAGTAGAATAAACATGTATGTTCATATTACACTTAGTACTGATAACTCAGAAGACATACCTGCTTTTATTAAACCAATAATTCCACACCAGCCTTTCTTGCCAAAGATTTACCTAAATTATATGAACTTGAAAGACATTTGAGTTAGTTTTTATATTTCCAGGAGTTTTAGGAATATTTAATTTACATAAGTGTTTATTTATATCTAAACCAATTTGAATAATACTTCAACAAATTTTATGTAATAATTTGGTAATACCATCTGGAGGTGGAAAACTATCACATATATGCAACATATTTCTATGGATACATGAACATATAAGCAGAAACAACTAGAAACATTATAGCTTCCATTTCAAAATCTTAACCATGTGCCAGGTAAACACAGCAATAGAAAACTCACTGTTTTTTATAAAATACTTGGCTCTTATCTTTGCCTCACTTTATATTTTTATCCAAATTGTATTTCTGACAGATGGGAAAAGTTAAGGTTACCTGTTCAATATGATGACAAATTCTTTTGGCCAATATTTGCAGAGGAGATTTTTTTTAGATTTTTTTTGCCCTCATTCAGAATATTATACAGGTTGTGGACTAAATTTTGGATAAGGACATTTTGGAAATACCTGGTGGCTATCTGGGTGTTTCCAAAGTTCATAAGAGCAGATAAAATACCCAGTCTGTTTCTAATTAGCCCTTTTCATTTTTAGTTACTATTGGGAGTCTCTGAGTCCTTTGAGAGCTCTAGGAGAACTAAAGTTCAAGTACTAATAGGGAATTGAGGGATTGGAGTAGGAAAGGAATAGTCTGGCAAGGGATGAACAAAGAGATGGAAGAGATAAGGGTTTGAAAAGGGATATATCAAAAGACTCCAGGGAACTGAAGTGAGGATCAAAGATGGTATAAGGAAGAAAGAGAAGCAGAAGTTATGGGAAGGGAGAGGTCTTAGAGAAGTTAAAGTGCCAAAAGTAAAATCAGGCCAACAAGAAAAGAAGAAGATAGAGTTAGTACCACAGAGGTGGAACATGGAGTCAGCAATGATTTTGAGAAGAGGGATTTCAGTTGGATGAGATATACCTATGAGATAACTAGGATCCAATAGAGATATCAAAGAGGTCTCACAAAGAACCAGGAAAACGTTCTAGCAAAGAAATCATGGAATAAATCCCCACTTTAATCAAGAGCTAGGAAGAAGGATTTTCTGCCCAAGAATTATGGAATGAATGCCTACCTGAAGCAAGAAGCCAGGAAAAACTTCCATCCTAGGAGGCACTTTTCTATAATCTTGAGAATCAAAATCTGTCCTTACTATGCTTCAGTGCTGTCATTCAGAGAATTGGCTCAGGAGTCAGATCTACCAATGCATCTCCAATCAGTCATGAGTGAATAAAAAGACTTAAGGTGTATACTTAGAGTCCTCTGAGAGGCCTAGATATTTGTTTCAGTCAGCTTTTTTGCTGCTGTGATTAAAAGACCTGACAAGAACAATGAAAATGAAAAATTGATTTTAGGGTTCACAGTTTCACAGGTCTTGTAGAAGTCTGGCTGCATTCCTTGGGGTCAAGGTGAGGCAGAACATAACGGTTGAGAAGTGTAGTGGACGAAAGCAGGTCACAGGATGATCAGGAAGCAGAAAGAGAAACTCCATACCAGATACAAAACATAGCCCAAAGACATGCTCCCGATGACCAATTTCCTTAAGCCACATCCTACCAGGCTTCAGTTACCACTTTGTTAACCCCTATTAGAGGATTAATTCACTGATTGGGTTAAGGATCTCATAATCCAATCATTTCTTCCATAAGCCTTCTTGCATTGTTTCAGACATGAGGTTTTGGGGGATACCTACTATCCAAACCATAACGAGATCCAATGATGAATCTAATCCTATCCAAGTCATGGTCAATATAACTGAAAAAAATTATTCTGACACTTATTAAGATGATAAGGAAGACATTATTCAGAACTACTGTGACAAGCGCCAAAACTCACAACAGGAAGAGAGATCAGACTCAACTCCAAATACAGCAAAAACAGCTAAAGATTTATAGCCAACATGCACAGTGATTGGAAAGTTACTAAGAGGAGACATCAAAGGTAGGAGGATTCTTGCTCAACCTACTTAAAAGGACTCTTGCTGAAGGCAGGCTTGGATGATCAGATAGCAAAGGTGGAGAATAAGGAATCTGATCAGATACAGAGGGTGATCACATATGAAGGGTAAGAGAAATGTCACTAAATTGACATCAGGCTTCTTGGTAAATCTTGGCTCAGTAGGCGAAGAGAAGGCCCAAGAACTAGACCTACTTGAAAAGAGGGCTCAGCCTCAAGTTTGGTCAAGGAAAGAATCCCTATCAACGTGTGTTCAATTTACGTCTGTATGAAAGTCATAATTGTACCTTCGTTGAAACTTCTTTTAATCCAGCCAATACTTTTGAAGGGATTAGCATAGCACCTGGCACATTGTAAGCCCTTGCCAAAGTTGTTACTGAGTTATTACAGCTGCTGTTGTTATGTTTATATGAATCAGAGTTCCAACAAGAAACAGAACTGAGCCCAGATGGTTCAAATTCATTCAAATTCACTCAAATGAAGAGATTACTTTATGTACAGGTTAAGGGAACCAACAAAAGATGTTAAAGCACCACGAGACTGTGATAAGGAACTATAACTTCCAATGTGTTAGAGGATATAAGCAGAGGAAAGAGCATCATTGGATCCCAGTGAGAGTTTGGGCCATGGAGAGTAGGCCACCTATCAATATCCATGGTCACAGAGGGACCCAGCTCCTGCCAGAGATGGAGTGTCGAATCAGGGAGGGCCCAGTGAAGAAATACCCTAACCTCCCCTTCTGCCTTCTCATCACCTACTGGTCCTTCCTGGAAGTCAGTTAGCAGAGGAGCCTAGGCGATATGGTCTTTCCTGGCACAGGTTAGGGCAAAAAAGGTACAGAACGCATCTGGAAGGGTTGTATTTGAAGAACAAGCAGAACAATTGTTACTATTTTATTTTTATAAGACTCAAATCCCATAGAATGCATAGCACAAAGAGTGAGCACTAATATAAACTGTGGACTTTAGATGATAATGACAAATCATTGTAGATTCATCTATTGAAATAAATTTACCACTCCAATGGAGAATGTTGACAGTGAGAAAAGCTATGCATGTGTGGGAGTATATGTGGGAAATCTTGGTACTTTCCATTCAATATTGCTGTGAAATTTAAACTTCTCTAAAAACTAAAATCTATCTAAAGTTTTTAGAGTATTTAACAATGTTTTATATTTTCTAAAACCTTTGTGTGAAAGTTGTGCAATTATAGTATCCTCATAGTACAGGCAAGGAAAGTACAACTTTAAGTACTTCAAGTTCAACTAACAAGTGGAAGAGCCTTCTAGTGTGTATAAAGCAGAGGTCATGCTTTTGTGGGATGAAGTCCTAGGAAGCCAAAGAAGAGAGCAAAGACAAAATTTCATATTTCATCCTTGATAGAATAGTAGTGGATCTTATCTACTTCTTGCCATCAAAATGCACTCAAGATTGAGTGTATGCATGTGTGTGTACATGTGTGTGCACATGTGTGTGTCTAGTGCAGAAAGCCTCATGTACTCATTCTGTATAACTTCTCCCAGAACTCTTGTGTGTTGAAGTGGTTGCCTTGAGAGATCTTCCTTATATTTTAACTTCCCCCTTCCACAAACCTATTTCAACTGTTTTCCTGAGAGCAGAATGGTCCACAAGGATGATTGATACAGGATATGTCCCAAGTTCAATGGTAGGGCAAAGGATATCAGTTGACAAGGCTCCCTCTGTAGGTCCTCGATTTAAATATTATTTTCCCTAAAGAAGTCGTCTCTAACCCTAATATAAATCAGGTTTTCCCATTATTTTCCCCATGCCTTGTTTTTTCTTCAGAAAGCTTATCACAATGTTATTACTTATATTTGCCAATCTGTTCATTGCTTGAGTTCCTCTCTATAAAGTTCAAGAGAATTGGTAAACATCATTTTCCACCAATAACATAGTGTTCATCACAGCTCTTGATGCAGAGGTAATAAAAATAAATGTGTATTGAATAAGTGCATGCAATAATAATATAATTAACTGAATATAATTAACTGAATAAAACTAGTCATGGATATAGTAGCCTTCCCTACCTCCAGCCAGAGACAATGGATGTCAAGATTCGAGAGGTAGTAAAAGATTTTGCAATCAGGACAGATCTTAATATGATTGTAATGATTGGACTTGTATTATGAGTGAGATGGAAAGCTACTGGAAGGTTTGAGACAGCTTTTGTTCTGCCTTGTACTTCATTCACACTCCCTTCCATTCTTCATCACTCATAGTAGGCACTCAGTAAATTTGTTCAATAAATAAGTGAGTGAATGAATGAGCACAGGAATGAAAAGATGAATCTCTAACCCTAAAGAACTTACAAGTGTTGTAATGAGATGTAATTCATATTCATGTAATTTTTAGAGAATTTCAGGGATGGGAGGCTGTGCTAAACACATGCCAAATTTCAACCAAACATTTGGTGAAAGAAACTTGGTGGATCATATTTATATATTTGAGTTGGTTTATTATCTGCCTTTTCTCCACTATTTTAGTTAGAAACAGCTTCAGAACAAAGCACAAATCTACAACTAATTCTGATTCCTGGGGGTCTAGCACAGAGTCCAACACTGTGAGAGTGTGCCAAAAATACTCTTCTAGTTCTCACGCTGTTTCAGCACATTGGATTCATTATTAATGCATTGTGTTTGTTTGCCAGCCCTGTAGCTAGATCCTGGGTAAACCTCCTGGAGAAGCTACCAAATATGAGTTCCCATCTTCTTGCACAGCCAAGAGATATGTCTGAGGATCCTCATCTTCCCCTCAGTTGTCTGGACCCTGTAGAGTTTCTTGGTGATGGCAGTGGGAGTAACAGTTATTAGTCTGAAATGACATGGGAAAGAAAATGACTTCTTCAATCTACACAATTCATCTTCTAGCTTCCAGAGCACTCCTAAACCATGTATCTCCTAAATCTCTGGACCGTTTCCAGATATTTCACATTTTGCTCTTCCCTTTGTCTCTCTTTGTCAGAAATACTGGACTCTGATTAGTTTAGTAACTTGAGCTCATTTTTTTATATTTTTTTGGCACTAGATTTCTGACATCTGGAACAACTTCCTGTTAAATTCCGGAAGGTTCCCTCCCAGAGTATCTTCAACAGCAGCAAACAATTTACACCCACCCAGGACCCATCATGCCTAAGATATCTTAGGGCATCTTATTGCAATTAGAAGAAAATGAAACCAGCTCATTCTGATGAAAACTGAGATTGGAAACTAGTATTGAAATAGAAGTCATTAATGCAAACAAAATGTAGCTGAAAGTGCCAATTCATGTGAGGTAGTGTGTTTGGGAGGGCAAAGAAAGGGTGCCAAGTAGTTTTGTCTGCAGTTCTGTGGGACAAGACAAACTGAAGAGCACCATTAAGCATCTACTTGTATGTTGATAAGCCATAGATCCTTTTGAGCTAATAAAACAGAAGCCATTCAAGGGCTCCTGGAATAGTGCCCTTAAACATCACCAACCTATAGGGCTAGTAATTTACTATTTGGGGTAGAGTTCAGCCATATATAGGCCCTAAGAATAAGATGTGAGTGCAATGGTTTATTTAGGAGGTGATTCCAGGAAACATTTGTAGGGGAATGGGGAAGTAAGACAAGGAAGGGAAAGAAGTCAATAAAGGGAGGGTGCCTTTCTATTGTGCAGCATACCGTTGTGAGTGTCTGGGCCTCAATCCTTCTGGAGGAGCTTTGGGAAACTGTGGAGAATATGCCTTAGAGTATGCCACCCATGGGACATGAGAACTGGGGTATTTGCCCACCATCTCCCATCCATCTTTGCTGGAGTGCTGTTCCTGGAGGCCCAGTTGGACTCCCCTCCTAAAGTCTGAGAAAACACCCAAAGGAGAAGAGCTGCCAGTGTTTGAGGCAGGATGCCTTCCTCAAGTACCAGAATGGTAAGTCCTGAGGGGCTATCAGTGGAGCAGTGACAGCACCTGATACATTAAGCCTGACCACAATCCATGCTGCTGTGTAGTCAGCTCACAGTGGGCCAGGTAAGGGGGAATCATGCATTTTCAGGTGAGCACACCTTACCAATCTCCAACTTATTCTCATTTTTCAGATAAGAAATCCAAGGTACAGAACAGCTCTGTCAAATGGAAATATGATGCAAACCACATATATAATTTAAAATTTTATAGTGGCACATATAGAAAGTTAGCTGAAACAGGTGACATTAATTTTCATGTCATATTCAACTTAACACAATATTTCCAAGTGATTATACTTTGAGCTGTGTAATGAAAATAAAACTGTTTCTGAGATAGTCCGTTATTTAGCGGAAGGCATGATTTTGCAATTTGGTGTAGATTTTCTACTTACAGTTCATCCTATTTCCAGCTGGCCACATTTTAAGTGCTGTTGTCTACCATCACAGCAGTAAGTTTTACTGGATAATGCTAGCCTGATTAGTTACGTCACTTGCCCCCAAGGAAGCACTCGTTGGTGGCAGAGACAGTTGACAAGAAGCTAGAAGAGAACTTTAGGGTCTCTGGTTAAGATGGAACCCTGAATTTTATCCCCCAAATAGGAGGAGGGGGTTCTTATGTGCCCTCAAGTTGTTGGTGCTAAGATTAACTTGGCTGGCTGCACATCCTTCTAGACATAAGAAGGTCCAGGGATCAAGCTCAGATAGACTTCTTTAAGGAAGGGACCAGATCTCTCTTTTTCATCACTTCGTTCTCAACCCTTAGAAAACTTTCAACAAAGCTCTGTTGAATATTCATAACAAGCATCCTTCAGGCAGCTGTCACAGGTCATCAGTACATGAGGGCTGTGGAACAGTTGTGAGGTAGTCATGAGTCTCATCACCATTTTGGAGGTCACCTCAGTGAAGAAGTCGTGAGTAAACTGGTATGAGGAGGGTTGGACCAAGGAAATTGAAAGAGAATGAAATTTTTTTCCCACTCACCAATCTTTTCCTATCAGACCACTTAACATGCCATCCTACAAATAGAGAAATAAAAGTAGAGAGTAGTGTAAAGAATTTTCCAGAAAAACCATTGTGTTTGTCTGGAGTGAACTACTTTAATAATGGGCCCAACACCCACATTTAACAAGAGGCAA
Source organism: Aplodontia rufa (assembly GCA_004027875.1). NCBI lineage: Eukaryota > Metazoa > Chordata > Mammalia > Rodentia > Aplodontiidae > Aplodontia > Aplodontia rufa. The sequence continues at coordinate 7,862 of PVKS010049884.1, forward strand.
TTTGCTCAGTGTTTTATACCCATCATAAATCTTATCATTTTCTGCTCCTTAGACTGCCTGTCTTCTCTTCTCCACATTACACTAACAGCTCCTTTCCCCAACAGCAGTGGTAATAAATGGTGTGCTTGCAATGTAGAAGTTAAGGTTTCAAGGTGAAGTCTTTGGAAGTGATTCTTTTGTAATTTCATTTATGGCCATGTCATATTTCATGGTGCAACTCACTGTGGGTGGCTTTGTACGTGTTCCAGAGAAAGGGAGAGTGACATGCTTCTCTGTCCTCCAACTCTCATCCTTCCCAGTCAAATTTGGAAGTTAAAGCACCTCCCAGGTTTTTAACCTTAAGGGAGATTTTAACCGTCCCTCGTGTTCATGCTTGCTATCCAGTTAGCCACAAGAAGAGATGTTGAAGTTGTCACTACTGAGGAAGTATCCCACAATTCCTTTATTCCACCATGAGGCTCCTTAGAATTCTGACTATATCCATTACTAATTCAAGCCTATATTTTCTATTTACAATTTCTCTTGATAGTGGCAACTATAGAGGAATGTGACTTTCCTGCCTCCTTTCCTGCTCCATACACATAGCCCAATCCCACCAGAACACTAGTAATTGGTTGACTGACTTAGTGTGTTGTCAATCTCCATATTGGGGATTCTAAAATCATCTAGTAATGGGACAAACAATGCAATATCTTCCAAGAAGGGGCCAAGAGTTCTACAACCAAGTAGGGAAGAAACTCAATAAATATGTTGGGGGCCTAGATGAATTTCATGTTCTGTCTGAAGTCAGAGCAGAATCTAACTTTGCACAGATTCTCCCCTCCACCCCACCCCCACATTTGTATTAATGTATGCATGATAGCAAAACCTATGGGACTCCTTCTGAACACAGCTGATATATTATTTATTGGGTATGTGCTCAATAAGTATTTGTAAAACAAAATCAATGAAGGTGGTCACCATGACTATTTATCTGGGAAGGCTAAATGAAAAAGTGGTAAAAGTATTGGGAACAGATCCAAGATCAAATTCTGCCTTTACCTCAAGCAATCTGAATGGGCTGGGACAGCTACCTACCTCGCACTGTCTCAGGGTCCTCATATGTAAAATGGGAATGATAATCCACCTGTTAGAGTTGTCTTAATGATTACACTAGATGCCATCAATAAAACTCCTGGATATTTAATAGGAACATGAGAAGCATTCATTGTTTTCCCTTTGTCTAAGACATGTCTGCTCACCTGGCTGCTCTAAGGCTCACCTTGAATATAACATATCAGAAAGAGAAAACCACTCCCTCTGCCCTGCTGTCCTTGTCCAGGCAGTTACCATTGCACTTCTCATCCCATAATTCAATTATTTGAACCATTGCTCTCCATCTTTGAGGTTGTGACCAACCTTCCACCATTATGTATCCTCCATGTTTAGCATACTGTCTATCATTAGAAATAATTCAATAAAAACTTCCTTTTCTGTGTACGAAAAAAATCCTACAGAAACATTCAGAAATTTAACAGTAGTTTAACCTTGGTTATGGGATTATGGGTGGTTTTCTTATTTTAGGGGGAGCTCACCCATGTTTTGAAAAACATTTTCCCTACAATGATCATATTTTATTAGAGTAAAAAACTGATTCTGTAAAAATAGGCATACGCTTAATTAGTGAATGAATGGACAGATAGAGGGATAAATACATTCAATCCATTCTTTCTGATTCTAAATATCTGAGTGTCAGACTGAGCATGGTAAGAAAAGATATTTTCTTTCCCTCTGAGCCTACTGCATATCTCCTACCAAATGGACTTAAAGATCTCTATCATCTGGCTCTATCCCTTCTTTTCAAATTCATATTATTTGAAAATCCATTTTAGGCGGGGAAATCATCCCTACTTCCACTATGGTCTGTGGCATGACATGAAAAATATTTGAAATATTAGTAAATATTTTAGTGTTTGGGGGACATGGAAGCTCTGCCACAATTATCCAATTCTACTGTGGTAATAGGAAGGCATTCATGGATAATACATAGGTGAATAAACATGATTATATCCCAATAAAATTTATTTACAAAAATATACCCGGATGGATTTGGCCCTTAGGCCCTAATTTGCCAAGCTCTGGTCTATGACTTTACCAATATTGTCCCCCATCTTGGAAGGCCCCTTCTCCTGCCTGTATACTCATTTTCTTCATTTCAATCATGATACAACATTACTTATTAACTACTGCCTTAACCTCCTGCTCTTGCACTGTAATTACAGGTATTCTAATAGCTACTAGACAAATATCAGATAGTTTGCTAAGAAGTTTTCCACTTTTGTGGGGACCTTTTTAGTGAGTATGTTTTGGAATTATCCTTGGAAAGGACTAGAACAGGATAAATGACAAATATTATAATAGTGTACGGGGCATTGATCTTTTTAAAATTTGATTTAATTTTTCATCTTTTTTCCCCAAAACATGGTTGTATATGTGGTGCTGGGGTTCAAACCCAGGACCTCATGCATGCCAAGCAAGCACTCTACCGCTGAGCCACCGTTCCAACCCCCAGGGCATTAATCTTATAATGATATGGTCAGCATAGTGATTCCTATCTTAGAAGAAAATACATACCATCAACAAAAATAGTTAAGTAGCAGTTCTACAATGACCTAATGGTAGAACAAGGAAGAAAAGTCAGATGCTATAACTCAATGCCCCATTCTTTAAGAAGCGTCCTCGCTCTATTTCTACAAACCTAAAACAAAAATAGCAATTACAACTTTTGTTGGGGAATTTAAGACCCAAGTGCAAAGGAGATTTTAGTGTCTTTGGACAAGCTGGGGATGATAAATCAAACCCCACCACTGGAGATGCTGAAGTTTCCCTTCTAAATTAGTCACCATATAGCAGTTTGTGCAGAACTCTGTATTTAGCTTTCATTTTTCATTTTTTCTGGTCTCCCAAATGCAGTGCCCGTGTTCTTGGCTCTGCGAGATGGGCTAAGGTTTACGCTTAGAGTCACGTGGCAGCCCTAGCAGCTCTCAGCAAATGTGACTGAGTAGTCCATAAATGGTCCTTATTTGGTGGCAAAATGCTTGGCTACCTCTTCCTAAAAAGGAAATAATGCAGTCACCATGCCACCGATAACGCAGTTTCCTGGCTTTCAGGATCACTTGCTGACGGAGCAGACCCTGAGAGAGTAGAGATGCAAGCCTGTGGATTCGCACTTGGGGCTTTTCTGAGCATTTGACAACCTGAACTTTTCACCAGCAGCAGTTCTCTTTGTGAGCACACATCATCTGGCCCCAGGGCTGCCGGAACTAAATGAAGGGAATACATTTCAATAGAGCATTGACCTGGGGTTTTAAAACATGCCTCCTATGGCTCCCCTTGGAATTTTACTTAATGACTTTCCCTTCCTGCCCCTGAATCCATTCCAGTCATACCACACCTTTTAAAACAGAGCTAGCATAGCCACTCATTGATTCAATCAACCCTTAAGTAAGTAAAGTGTATATTGAGAACTTCACAAATGCCAATACTTCAGATAGATTAGTGTAAAAGTCAGATGTGGTCCCTAGCCTCCCACAAATTACAGCTGAAAGGCTTTAAACATTTACAATTCATTATGTGGAAGGATATGTTTGGGACAGTACAGAGTGCTATGAGGAAGAGGAACATGTAATTTACCACACAAACCTGGATGAGGTTGAGAGCAAAAGGAGATGCTACTAATAACAATTCCAGAACAACAGGTTAAACTAGGATTTTCTTGGGCCTTCCAGGACATATGGTGACTGTAGGTCCGACCATTCAGCAAGGGTCCTGTTTCCCTTCCTCTTCCTTGGTCACTCTGTTCCTACCTTCCCCCTTATCCTCCTGCTATTGCTCCTTTATAGAGTAGCAGAATTAGGTGGCATGAGCTATGGAGTCCACTGAT